>APFE031511372.1:73684-91041 GCA_000404065.3 Pinus taeda
ATTTAGACTGAGCAGTCACTCCGCTGTGATCTAAAAATAGAAGTCCATCTATTTTTCCCAATTTGACCAATCATCCATAAACAACAACCTGCAATCCATAGACATGATCCATATGTCTAAAAATAGACATAGTCCAAAAATAGACTTGCGCCAAAAATAGCCTGCGAGCCCACTTAGTGAAGGCGACTCTTTTCACTAAGCTCCATCATCTTATTGGAATCTCAGCATTGTTGTAGATGACTTCTCACTTCAAACAATTGTATATTTTTCCTATAAATACCAGCATTTAGAACGCAGAAGAAGTTCAAGTTTTTGCTTATGTAATAGTGCATATTTCCACTTTGTAGTGTGAGAAACTCAGTGCTCTGTTTTAATATAACAACTTTGTTTTCAATGGATACCTGAAGCGTGTGAAGTGTTGATTTCATGTTGATAATCCGAGACCTTGCAGAGGGCCCCTGCATGCTCAAGGGTACATTGTATTTCTGTACATTTTATTTATGTTTGTCTTTCTTAGTTTAATTGTACATTCACTGCATTTTTCATCATGTTCTTAATGATTTTCTAACACTGTGTATATTGCAACTTGTGTCATTTGTTTTCACTAACTCAGAGTAGTTGCATTCTAGCGTAGAATAGTCCTTTAAGTTTTCATTGCTTTCTAGTCTCTTAACTGTAGTTTTGAAATTGATGTTGGTAGCATAATTCAATTTATTTCATATGTTGTTCCTTAGTTTCTAGATTTTAAATTAAGTTGTTCAATGCCTTTTTCTTATTAGTGTAGTCACTCGTGATATAAATGAATGTTTCCAAAAGGCTTTCCTTGATAGCTAATCCTCAAACTAAATGTTGAAATGTTGTATTTATGAATGAGTCTTTCATTACAATTGTTGTTCATTAGTTTTTGAGTTAAGTAGTTCAATGCCATTTTCTTATCAGTTTAGTAACTCATGATATAAATGGATATTTCCAAGAACCCTTTCAGTTGAAGGTTAATTCTAAAACTAAGTGGTGAAATGTTTTCTTATGAGTGAGACTTTCTTTGCATTTTCAAGTTTACTTTTCTTAGAATGATGAAGAATGAAATCTCTCAGGATTGCTATCATAAGGAGGTAGTTCTCCCTATGTTGTGTAGCAGAGTGACAACAATACTTCATTTATCCTTGCTTTCATAATAGAATAATTGCAATTTCATTTTTAGTCTTCACTTAGTTTAGCTACAGTTCCATCTTCAATTGTTTATTAAGCTTTAATTTTGAAAATAGATTCGACAATAGAAGTAATCTTACTTCCAGTATTCCATTTTCAACTTATCATAAATAGCTACCATTTTATTTTCTCATTTAAAACTATAGTTTTGTAATTAAGTAGATAGTAGTTTTAAAGTCCTTTCAGTTCATGTTTTGCAAACAATTATAAAAGCAATAAGAGAAGCTCTGTTTTTCACTTTCTTGTTTAAAAAACCTTACTTCCAAAATTGGTCTAAAAGCACTTTTAACTTTTATTTCATTTCTCTAGGTTCTTAGCAGCAGTAGATTAAGATTTTGTTTACATTGCAGAACATTAGGAATCAAAAGAACAAAACCCTGAAACCAACATAAACTCAAAAATAGTGAGGTAAGAAAGGGCCATCTAGCACATATAGTGCACTACATTTAATAAGTTTATGATACTAGGATTGATAATTTATGTAGCAGTTTAGGACACTAAATTGACTGAACACTACGTTAGTTCAAGACTTCTTTAGAAGGCAAGCAACAACCTTAAAGTAATATATTCCCCAAAGTTCACAGAGAATCTTTTCCAACACATATGTGTGTCTCAAGGAGGTTGAGGGAGTGCCCCCTCGTCCTTCTCGATGTCTTTCATTATTGATTTTTGTCCCTGTGGCTCATAGGGGCTACTATTTTCTTTCTTCTTCTTCTTGCAAGGAGAGTCCTTTTTTAGATGCTCTTCTCCATGGTTCCAATAGGAGAACCTCTTATTCTCCCTTTCAATGTCATGGGGCCTCTTCCTGACATTACCATTTATCTTTTTTGAGTATTCAACTTGTTATGTCATCTCTCATAGCTCCTTTTGTAGCACAACCTCCCACTCAGCTAGTTCTCGTTGCTTCCTGGTCATTTTTCTAAGTTCTTCCCTGTAGATCTTAATCTCATATTCCAATTATTTCAGCTCAACCTCCAAATTCCTAAAGGTTCATTTCCTTGGAGGGATGTCCCTCTTCCTCATTCTTGATGGAATTGGTCTATATCCTGTTGCATAGTGCCACGATACATGTTCCCTTTCACTGCCACTGAGCCTTATTATGTGCTACCGCATACACTCAGTTATTAGTTCATAAAGTAAATTAAAAATACATATGTCAGTTGTCATATTTACCATGTTATTCCAAGTGTGTAATCCTGCAACTATTGCACATCCTTAAGATCATCATCAACCACATATCATAAAACATGGTACCAGTTATCACATACATAAGCTTGTTTTTTAAATTTAGCAATGCATCTATATTAATTTTATTCATTACCATCATCATGCCAAAGAAAAAAATATTGTTCAGTCATTGACCCATAGTAACAACACTATTTAATATCATCTTATCTTCTGAAGCCACATTAGTGTTTTAATCAAATTTTGAACTCAAGAAGGATTCAGACTCCCCTTTTCAAGATCAACATCAACCATGGAATCTACAAATTCAAAGGGTTAGTTAGAAAATTCTCATGTTATATTAACATTTATCATACTTATAATTGTCATCATCACACAGATGCATTATAGAGTCTACATACAACTCAATTTAGAACATTTTGTAACAATATCCTAGTCACCATGCACTTTTCTCAAAACTAGTCAATAACTAACCATGATCTTTGTTTCTATAAAAAATACCTGCAACCAATTATTTATAAATATATTTCCTTCCTAAAGTTGCACAAAATCATACCTCTAATCTCTTGAGGAACTATATCATATACAGGCCATTGGGTGTTCCCATCCAATTAGCATATTAGTCACCATGCACTTTGCTCATGAAACTAGTCAATAACTAACCATGATCTTTGTTGCTATCACAAATACCTGCAACCAAGTATTTATCAATTGCTTAGCTTCCTAAATTTTCACAACATCATACCTCTAATCTCTTGAGGAACTATATCATATATGGGGCATTGGGTGTTCCCATCCAATTATCATATATACATGTGTGTATGTGCATGTGAATGCTTGCATGATACTGTGATTCCTTGTGTTGCATAACATGGTTTCTACAATTGAATTTATATGTGTGTTGGTGAGGTTTTGTCCCTGGTAGAGAGCCAAAACTTTGTGTTCTTGTTATTTTGTTTTGGTATCAGTTTGATGAAGTACACACATATGCAATAATAATAAGAAGAAGAAGCATAAGCTAACAAGAAAAGTAAAAAGACTCCATAAATTGTTATCAAGTAATGAAGAATCATCACAACACTACTTTTCCATAGATTCTTCAACATGGTATCAAAACTAAGGTGACAAATCAAGGAAAGGGAAACTCAATAACACTCATCAAGGAAAAGCATTTACAAAGTTGAAGCATCAAGCATAGAAGTCTCAACTACTTCAAGGACAAGAAGGGTCTACAATCCATCATTCATCAAGGAAGTCTACAAATATAGAAGAAGAGCCTTACATAAAGGCACTGACAAAGAAGAGAAGATTGGAACATGACCTACATCAAGCTAGAAGTCAACAAGAAAATATCATCATCAAGCAAGTCCATTTGAAGAAGGCAACTTGAAGAGCATCAATATCCAGGGAAGACAATTCGCCAAGCCTTCAAGGAGGAAGCAATTCCATTACATCTCAAAATCTATAAAGTAAGTACATGTCCCCTTTTGAATATACATCAATGTCTTTTTGCAAGGAAACAAATAAATTGGTATGTACTAATAACTTTCTTGCATGGAAGAAGAGGACTAATCTACTACTCAAGGAGAATGAACTCCTAGAGCATGTCAAAGGGAATATCACTATCCCTGCTAAGGAACAGACTCAAGCCTTAGCCAATTATAATAAGGATGAGACAAGAGCTCAAAGGATTCTGACATAATCAATCAAAGACTCTCTCATTCTTTATATCTCCAAGTTTGAGACATCAAAAGAAATTTATGATAACCTAGTATAGCTATTCTTGGTATCCACAACTGAAGAAGTAATATCTCTGAGGAATATATGAGATAAAGATAATAGAGGAAGGAATATCTCCCTACTAAGAGATCAACTTCAAGAGCTTGGGGACGTCATGTTTGACAGAGAGATGACAACTGTTGTACTCAATGTTCTACCTGAGGAGTGGGGAACATCACATCTAACATATATTCCAAGAAGGAAGCAACCACTCACAATAAAATGAGGGCTCTATTCATAACAAAGGAAACCAAGGTGATTGAATGTATAACATATTTTTCTCTACAGGAGGGTTTAGAGATCGCAACCTACAACAAAGGAATGGCGAGACCTAGTAGGCCGTGGTCGGCAAGGCCATCAAGATCGATGTCTGGATCCTCACACTCCAGATCTCCTGCAATGTCAGGTATATGCTCATGCCCTCGTTCGTGCTTGAGACCCTTCAGATCATCTTACACTCCCTGTAGCGATAGTCCCAGGGGGTGCATGCCTATACCACATAGGAAAAGCCCATCCCCATCAACAGGGAGAGGTCAGACACCACTACTATGACCTAATTTTTCGTCATCTATTAGCCCAGGAGTGGGAGATCTGAAGGTGGGGGTGGTTTCACGTGCTGACATAAGTGCTACACTCGGATGCCTGGGAAGCCAAGGCAGCATTGGACAGGGAATTCACTCTCCAGTTAATAGAACCAAAGGCGGTCACGCCGAAGATGTCATACAAACGTTGATTCAAAATATCCATCACTCAGAGGTTAGCAACTCTATTCATTGGCAAGGATCGATATTTCTTAATCTGGATTGGAATTTTATCCATGGATTGAGACACATCCTATCAGATCTGATCATCCAGAAGATGGATCTACCCTCGATCTGACAAGATCTAGAAGTATCTCCTTGAAACAACAATACCCAATACCTTTTTGTTTGCGATAAGCTCTTTATGAGGACAAATCTGGCATTTTTCCAGGTTTTACTAGATCTTGCGGAGTTGGATCGGCATATCATCTTAGCAATATGGGAATATTACCCAGAACTGGCAAACACTGAATTGAGATACCAAAAGGACCTCTTGGGCAAGCAGATCAATGGTGCTCTTGTCAGTTGAATCATGAAGAAGCTTTTTGCTGAAGCAACGAGATGCTTAGATCTGACATATCCAGGCACATGGGTAATAGATCGAGCCACACCTCAAATGGACACACACTCAAAAGAGGAGGATCAGATACAATTTTTCATTAAAACACTGGATGGCAAGACTATTTGCTGGAGGTTCTGGAAAGGGAGGAAGATTCAGGAGCTAAAAAAAGAATCTAGAACCACCTCGGTATACCAGCATGCCAACAAAATCTAATCTGCTCAGGCCATATTTTACATGACAATATCACACTCTAGGATTATGGCATCACCACAGACTCCACCAGCGTAATTAACTTGCATTTGAGGGGTGGAAGTGTTGGAACAAGCCAAAACCACAACACTGCTCAAGCTTCCAAGACCTTACATTGTAGAACAAAAATCTAAGAATCCTGCTCTTACCATCGCAATTCCTGAGGTAAATGAATTATACACAGATCTATATTCCAAATCAATTATATGCATATTTAATGGGTTTTGGCCTAAATCTAATGTTTTGCACCAATGGATTTATGAGACCTGGTCTCCAGACTGTGATATATACTTATGTCACAAAGGTTTTTTTATAGTCAGATTCATAACAGTACAAGAAAAGGAATATATCCTCAACAAGGGGCCATGGTTCTGGGGCAATGTACGACTATTTATGACACCTTGGTTTCCGGAATTTGATGCCAACACAATGGTGGTATCAAAGATGCCATTATGGGTCACGTTGCACAACCTCCTATTACATTTCTGGCATCACAAAGTATTAATTGCCATAGGGAATGTATTGGTAAAATTCCTAAAGACCGATGAGGATGGAATCACAAGGGGGATATTCACATTTTCCAGGATATGTGTTGGGGTAGACCTCAGTGAGGGACTACCAGAAAGCATAAACTTGAATTTCAATAATACACAATGGACACAACCACTAGACTACAAAAACATAGCTCTCCGATGTCGTGGATGTCTACAAATAGGACACCTCCACAGTGGCTATCCTAAAGCAAAACAAACCCCCAAATGGAACAAGAAGCAAGAGAAATAGCCAAAAGGATGGCAATATACATCCCTCTTGGAGGAAGAAGCAGAAAAAGCAGAAAAAATAGCACACAAAGCAGAAACAGAGGATCAAAAGGACCAGAACATCACACCAAAGGAGGAGGAAGACCCCAACAACCTAATGCAACACCAAGCATCTCAACTAATAGGAATGGAAATAATTGGCATCAAGCAAACTCATGGATCAAAAGGATCTAATTCTGACAAAGACACTCCCACTCATACAAGGGAAAATCAGCTTTCCATTGTATCGGCCACTCCCAACACTAGAGGTTGGCGAAAGGTGGAAAAAAAGAAAGGGACAACATAATAGTAGTTAATTTTTATTTTTTAATTTTGTCTATATTGTATTCTGTGAAAATAGGAACAAACCATATGCATATGCTTTTTAGCATCTACAAAATGTAATTTTGTCTTATGAATAAAATTACAATTTTTCCAAAGGGAAAAGAAGGAAACCAAACTTAAGGAAAAATAAGACATGGGATCAAAGGAGAAACCATTTTCTACCATTGCCACAAAGAAAGGGTAAATTTGGCAAGTTTGATCCACTAAGAACAAAAATCAAAGACATGTCCAAGATCCAATGTTTTAGATGCCAAGAATATGGACACTACAAAAGGAATTGTTCTAAGCTTAAGAAGGACAATAATAAAAAAAGGAAGAGGGAAGAAGCTCACATAACTCAAGAGGTGAAAGAAGAAGGAAAGAAGAAAAATAATGAAGATCCTCTCAATCTCTACTATGACTAGGTCAAACTCTCTACTTCTAGACTTCTTTCAAAGCTTTGAGTAGAATAGGAGCATATAGGAATAAATTAAATTGAATGGCTAGAATCACCCTCTAGAGTCTAGCAACATGATGTACATAGAGTTCTAGACACTCATATAGATGAAGCATTTATGATAAAAACAAAATGCATAAGTAGAAATATCTTCTAGAATATAAGAGAATGGAAAATATAGCTCAAGATATTCATGTTGAAGAAGCATACCTAGTATAGGACCTCATACATGATGAAAGAAAAACTTAATCATGATAAGAATCTTAGAAGACCTACGTCATCAAAGGAAGGAAAGATTTTCAAGGCTAAGATCCTTAAGATCCTATGATGGAATCTTCAAAAGAAGATTCATGAATCAAGGAAGATGTCTCATTGGGAATCCCATTCATGGGATTCAAGAAAAGGATGATATGCATGCAAGCTAATATGAAGCAAGAAGGGCCACACAAAAGGATGATCAAAGGAGAATCAAGATGAGGTATGTATGCATTAAATTTTAGTCATGTTATCATTTGTATATTATTGAGTCATGGGTATAGTTCTATAACATGAGAAAGCATGAGAGAATCTCTTTCACCAAGGACATGCTCGAAGGCATGCACTACAATGCAATGAAGGTCAACAAAAGAATATGCTCACATAAGGAGCATAAGATTGCTAACTAAGAATCAAAAAGAAATGCTGACAGGTTCATAAAGCAAGAAATGAAGGAATGCTCTCACAAGAAGCATTAGATGGCTGACCTATCTATCTAGGAGAAGCAAATGAAGAAAGAGATCAAGCATGTGAATAACACCATGATCACCAAGAATCACTATCTGACAAAGGCATTGAAGATATCTCCCGAAAGAAGGTAGAACAACTCTTATGAAGAAAAAAATGACCCTTGACACCTATGAAGGCCTTGGACATACAAAAGGTGCATATAACTAATTCCACTTTACGAAGATGTTGTGATGAAGAAGCCATCCAACAAAAGAAAAAGCAACGTTGAAGCAATATCAGGATGAATTTATGATGGGCTACTAGGTCAAAGCATGTAACGTAGCAACTACTATGAAGCATCCATGAGAAGAGTATTTTGAACCATGCACAAGATGACAAAGGAGTAGCCAAGATGACAAGAAAAACTTGATAGTCACTTTCTACGAAGAAATGACATTACAAATCAAGAAGGAAAGTGATCGATGGATGGTGCCCTACCTAGTAGAAGTTTGAACAAAGACTTCATGACATCAAGAAAGAAAGGAGATCAAGCAGCTGAGGGACCCATGAAGAATAAGTCACTGATGAAGGAAAGTGTCTCTAGTTAAGAGGGAGCTCTGACAGGTCCCTGATCAAGAGGGAATTTTTTGGATCACCCCTGATTACAAAGGAGTGACAATTGTCATTTCATGAGTCATGCACTAGACCATAACTAACAACCGTAAGTCTAGATGAAGGCCATGAATGGAAGTGTAGACACAATATTCATGTCTTCACTTGGGAAGAAAGAATGGGGGGATTAGGTAATCATCTGGCATTTGATACTCTTTGAGGATGTGTAGGGAATCCAAGACAAGAGTAGGCAAGAGGATTGATATTCTTTGAGGGTCGAGAACCCAAGATAAGAATAGTCCTAGAAGGTCATACTCAGAGAACACCCAAGTGGGTATGTACCTTGAGAGATAATGATGAAAGTGTCTATAAATCATTGGTCTCGCCAGCATTGCAGCTTATAGTCTCATAAAGAGATGGAGTTGTTAGTCAAGGCCTTGAATTATGACAATGCTGATGGATATGATGCTATAACAGATGTATTGCAAATCCGATTTCTCTTATGTGAATTCTTCAAAAATGAAAATTGTCAATCACCTTTAATGTTGTATGAATACATACCTAGTTAAGAGGGAGTGTGTAAGGAAATGTAACTAGGTTCGGTCTTCATAAATGTAATTTTGCTATTTGTACTTATTCAAGAAAAGAAAAGTTATTTTGATATTATTTGTCAATGAGTTTCTTGCTCATTGAAAATAGGTCAAGCACATTTTGAAGTGCTTCTAGAGAGTCAAAGTCAAAATACAATTATGATGAGACCCTTTGAGGGCATGTTACATACAAGGTCATGGGAACACCTCCAAGAATGATCAAATCCTCTCCTAGCACCAACAAAGTCTCCAAGCAACAAAATAATGAATAAAAATGAATTATAGAGAAAATTGTCAAGTCAGCCTTATGGATAGTCAAGTCAGACTAAAAGAGGAGGGGTGACCTCTATTTATAGAGATTTTACACTCCTCATTTGATACACTTCTCTTTGAAATCCGCAAGCAAGAAATAGGACGAGGAAGCACGAAGATAAACCAAGGAAAAGGGTTAACAAGGTAATGTGATAAAGAGACAGAACAACGAGGATAAGAAGACGATATTTCTAGGGTTTCTGTAGCCACACGTGTGAGGTTCAGGAAGGCCTTCCTACAACCATAGAAGCAGGAAAATAAGGATCATTATATATCACTGTTTTGGGTGAAAAATAGGCCTACAAGGTCTCTCTCTCCACCGAAGAAGGAAGGAATGATCAACAAGGTTAAAAGACTATTTTAGGGTTTTGTCCTCAAGTATAGCAAGAATAATCTTTACATATTTGACAACAAATGAAGATAGCACATGGAGAGGCATCATTCAGAGGTATAACTAGGTCTACAAAGTCTCTAAGGAAAGGAAATAAGGTTCTCCCTATAGCAAAGTGGAGAATCCCTAATGTTCTAGGGTTTCTCCCAAGAAGAAGAGAAGTCTGAATTGGACAAACAATAGAAGAAGGACTAAGTACAAAGGAGTAAAGTGCTGGAAGGAAGAGGTCCATGTGCCGAAAGTTATAGTGCGGAAAGAGGAAGGATTTGACTCATTCTTGGAGGATATCCTAGTCAAAGGTCTAGGGTTTGGTAGTTGTTCAAATAAGAAGCTTCAATAAGAGAAAACTTACAAAGGGTTTTCCTCTCAAGAGTGGAGAGGTTTTGTCCCTGGCAGAGAGCCAAAACTTTGTGTTCTTATTTTTTTTGTTTGGTAGCAGTTTGATGAAGTACACACATATGCACTAATAATAAGAAGAAGAAGCATAACCGAACAAGAAAAGTAAAAAGACTCCACAAATTTTTATCAAGTAACGAAGAATCATCACTACACTACTTTTCCCTAGATTCTTCAATAGTTTCAAGGGTCTATTCTCATCCTCTAGTTTCCCACGGGTGTTTTGCTTTTATTCTAATTGAAGTGCTAGGTTTTCTTTGATTTTAATTGCTTCTTCAAGTTTTTCTGTTTCATAAAAAAAACTCATCATTATCAAATTTGTACATACCTTCTTTAGGTCGCAATAGATGCTCTTTTAGTTGCTTCTTCTTCTTTCTGGACTTCTTTGGCTCATCAAGAGAAATGATGAGCTCCCCTTCAATATCCACTACTCCTTCTTCTTCTTCCTTAAGGTCTAAGTCATTCTTGGATTTGGATTCATCTTTGAATGCCATGAGTAAGCATTCAATAGGCTCACCTTATGAATAATCTTTATTGTTTGCTTATGATGTAGAATTTTCCTCTTTGGAGTAGAGCTCCTTCTTCTTGAAGTATTTATTCTTCTGATATTTTTGAGCTTTGTCTCTCAGCTTCTGATCCTTATTCTTTTCTAGATTTTATTTATAAGAACACTTCGAGGAAAAATGTTCGACTCTTCCACAATCAAAGAATTTCAAGGGTAGATTTCCCTTATACTTACCTTAACCACATTTTTATTTCCTAGCAAAATGAGCCAACTCTTGATCAAATTCATAGCTAGAACATTCTTGGTGATATCTGTGCTCCTCAGTCTTCTTAGACACTTTAAATGTTACCTCATTTGGTTCAATATTATCTTTTCCTAATCTCATCTTATAGGTTATGAGGATTCCATGTAGTTGGTCCATTGTGATACTTTTCAAGTATGTCATCTCCTTGATGGATGATATTTTGGAATTAAATCTCATAGGCAGAGATCTAAATACCTTCTAAACAACTACTTCCTCTTTGATATCTTCACCGAGTCTGCTAATCACATTTGTTACTTCATCAAATCTAAGGAAATATTACGTTATACATTTTTCTTCATTCATCCTTAAGCTCTCGAATCTCATTTTGAAGGTTTAAAGCTTGGTTTGTTTAACTTTCTCATCTCCTTCATGACTCTTAATACGTTTGTACAGCACTTCCTTGGCCGACTTACAATGAATCACCTTTACTAGTTAAAATTGACTAAGACCAAAGAGAATGGCACTACTGGCCTTTTCATTGTTCCCATACATCTTTTTACCATCTCTATCTATAGGAGGGGTTTTTAGGATAACACAATGAACAATTACAGAGCTCTAAACATCTAACCCTAGGGAAATGAGATAGGCTCCCATCCTAACTTTCCAAAAAACATATTTTTTCCCATCGAAGACTGACATCTTACTTGACTAAGAATCGTTATTATCTTGTCTAGAAATGTTTCCTTATAGATCTACCTTCTAGTGTTTAAGTTGTTCGTGAAGGAACTAGGCTCTGATGCCAATTATTGGAATAAGGAATTACTAAGAGGAGGGTGAATCAATAATTAACGCTTTTAACATTCTTTAAGATGAATATATAAAGTTTAAATTTCAAATAATCAAACATCATATGAGATTCCATCATTCATACATACTGGAACACACAGATTTACATGGAAACCCTTCTGGGAGAAAAATCACCAAACCTTGTTTTGTATTATGATGATAATAAAGGCACCAACTCTTATTACATCATTCTTTTATGAGCACCCACTAACAGGAGGCCCCAACCCCCTTCAAAGTAGAAATTTATAACTTTCCTAGAGGATACAACCTCTTATCAATGAAGGCCTTTACCTGCTTCATCCAATTGTCTTATTTTTCATAAAAATTTTAGACTATGAATAGTGGCCTACTTATATTACATAAAAGCGTAAATAACTTGGTCTGATGTCTCTTACAACTCCTTCGTCTCTTCCCTGCATACACACTCAATTTCCCTCGCCCATGATACTTCATCTCTACTATATCCTCTGCTCTTCTCTTCACCACCTCACCATTGGAATGCCTCCATTTTACCACATCTTACCAGTGTACATAGTTACACCCCACTCAACACATTCAACCATTCCTGACATTCAAACTTTCTCTCTTTTGCTCTTTTCAAAGGGTAGCCATTTTCACAACCTCATAGTTCAAGATCATACATTAATTGAAACATATTACTCCAATTAGAACAGAAGCAACACACTATCAGTGAATTTAATTTCGTGGTAGTTTCTTTCACATTATCAGTAACATTTTACTTTTCAGTATGGCTCCCTTTTCTCATTAAATGATCATAGTATCTGAGGAGGAAACTCAACATAGTCTTTATTCTCCTACAAACTTCTTGAAGGGATTCTCCATTTAATTCAGTGTGGCACCAGAAGTACTTTGATTATTTCATGAATAGTTCGTTGAGGGATCCCATCAATGGAGAAAATGCTCTCGACCAATTCCATTGACCAAGCTCTATGAGTTAGTACTATGCAATATCATCGGCCTTAACTCCTTTGTGTGAGTGAGCTCCTTGAGGATATTTGGTCAATTCTAGTGTTTATATGACTTGGAAGAGGTTCTAATTACAACCCGAAATATGCCTATCTACTAAATTTAGTGAAATTATCCAAATATGGCATTTATGCCAAAATAGTTGTCGACCTGTTCAAGCTCACTATTGCTTATCCCTCAACGCTTAAGCATATAGGACTAAGCCTTTATATATGAATCCTGCAATGTTAATTTCGAACTCCCACAATGCTTTTCCATTGCATAAACCTATGCGCTCTTAGTCACTTTAACACACAAAATCACCACAAAACAAACCCCTGGGAACACCTTCACATCACATGATAAAACTATCAAATGTTGGCAACGTATTTGTTCCCCATGTCCATTACCTTGGTGATTTAAAATTGTGTGCCTTCAAAAATCTCTGGGGTAAGACTATCGGGGTTGCATGTCCTAGTGGGTTCTCTTCTTCAAACTCACACCAATCTAAAGCCTCTAAGGAATATGTGGACTTGCCACCTCACACAACTAGGTCCTTCCTTTTGCTTGAAAAAATATGAAATTGGTCAGGACCATGTGTCCTAGCCACTAAGCTTATCACATCATACATCATGTCCACCCGTCACCTCGTTATTGTTGGGCCCTATTTGACACTCCTTATAAGGCTTGACGTAACATTATTTTTCATATATTTTCCCATCCCCCGGACCTATTACCCCAGGATTTTCAAATGCACCTCACTTTTAAAATGTCAGGGATAATCCTCTAGGATGACGTCATACGTGGCACGTGTTTCTTCCTGAGTGGTCCACATCTCACTCATTTTAAGCCCGCTTGGGCACCCGAAAGTGCCAAACCTATAAGCCACATTTCATTGTCCACGAGCGCCACATCACCTCGAGATTTTAAGTTGTTTATGTCATCTCAGGCATTAGAGTTGTTGATGTCATGTTCCATCGTAGGTCGACAATGTTTCCGTTAGCTAATCATATCACATCAAGTGTCCTTCCTCCATTGGACCATGGTTTCAAGGTTACGGACACAAGGGGCTCATGGGCTTATGTTTTTTATCGATTTATTTGTAAAAATTAAAGTCATTGGGTCACAAATTTTTAAAGGGATAGGATGGGGATTTCCCTCAGTAATAGAAGGATATATTTTCATTTCCCTAAAACCATCTCCCCAAAACATTATGCATGAGATTCCTTTGAAATTCTCAGGGAAGAACCTCAAGGGTGTTATAGACATATTTGGGCACTTCAACCCCAATCTTATATGTCGATAAACTAGGGCTTTTCAACCCCTAAAAGGAGTTGTTCCATACCCTAAAAGATCATGGTCATCTAATTACATCATTCCCCAAAAGTTCCACCTGAAAAATCATCCAGAAATGGCCCAAACTGAACCATACTGACTGCTACACTGGCCAGGTGCGATGCATACTGAGTGGTACACTGTTCAGGTGTGATGAATACTGATTAGGCCTTTTGTAGGGTGCGATGGGAGAGGATGGACAAATTTCCGAGACATTTTGCTAAGTGGATACTCATGGAATCTTCTAGAAACTTCTCTTATGACACTTGCCTCCCTGAATTCGCCGAGGGATGAGTAAGAGATCCAAGAAATCTCCAAGTGGAATCAATTGTAACAAGTGGAATGATGCTAATAAAAACCCCAGAGATGACTCACACCCTTGCACACATCTATAAATGGATCCCTCATCTAAGAGATCCAAGGGCTAGAATATTGTGAATTGGAAGGAAGTGTTGATAGTTTGTATTAGAGATAAGAGTATTGTGTTGTTGGTGAGATATTGCTATTTCATAAGGTGAAGAGGGATTGATGCTGGGAGGATGATGCTAGATCAGATAACTGGGTTGTAATTCTCCCTTCTATTTAATAAAATTCTTCAAGTTTTCTTCCATATAATTGTGCACTTGTGAATGTTATTATTTGTGAATGCCATTGTATGTTCATTAACATCTGATTCTGTAATGCTTATGATACAATAGATCAAGATGCTTTTATGGTTCTTTGCTACTATTTTTCTATAGGTACTCTTCAAGTGGGATAAGTACGGAGAGGAGTTGCGAGTTCTTTCAAGGGGGAGAAAGATCAACCAAAGGATTAAACGGAAGTTCCAAGTTGGTCCTCTCATCTTTCTCTTATCTATTGTGCATAGAAGAAATCGTTGAATTACTTTGGACTGTTGTTTCTAGGGTAGTTTCCAAACCTAGAGGGCTAGTCGATTGAAAAGACACTAGTTTTCCCAGAAACAAAATGGCAACTTCACTGGGGATCGAATAGATGTTTGTTTGTTGTTGTTGTTTATTTTATAAACTATAGACAGAGCCTAAATTCATCCAGGTAGCCTTCAAACGACTCTTGCTCTGCAATTGCATAGTATATGAATGTTGCTTCAGTCAATCTCTGGTTTAGTTTGTGAATTAAACATTTGACTTACAAGCATTCTAGATCCCCTTTTGGTAGCCCAGTAACCTCTCAAGGCTTGCCTTTGTACTTTTCTCTTTACTTTCCATCATATCTCAGCTTAACTCACTGAAAAAGTTGCAAATTTGTGCCAAAACTCACTTCAGTTACGCTCCCTGGCCCATCGCACTGTCTGTCACTGTGAACCGGTATGAATCACACTTCCCAAGTGTAGTAGGTGTGATGTATCCCTATTTCTGTGAAGCCCAGGTGTGATGACTGACTGAACCTATTTCCATTCTAGAAATTTGGGGTTTTTGTCCTTGTTTTTAGTCTTGTTTAGTTGATTTGCTGCTTATGAATAGTGCCTCATTACTGAAGCCTGCTTGCCTCACATAGATCAGCCTCCATTGATTAGGATTAGTAAATGTTTTTATGTATTTGTCCATCATTTATAATCCCTTGTCGAAAAGTTGCTTAAATCAATTTGTAACTTTGGTACAAAAAGTGTCGTAACTGTCGTTTTGTGTCAAACAGAGAAGTGTCTTTGAGTCTTCCTTCCTTGAATAGTCAATTGAACTTTTCTTCAAGTATTTGGTTTGATTTGTCCTTACTCAAAGTGTTGAAAGAATTTTCTATTCGAAATTGAAAAGTGTCATTTAATCTTCCTATCTATTTTGAAAAGAAATTGTCGAAATGTCGCTTTGAGTAAAATATTTTAGATCTTTGCTACATTTGTTTTTCCTTTTTGGAATTTTTCACATTAAGGGGAATGAAAAACAAATACATGAATTTGCATTTGCATTTAGTTTTTGTGTGAAAAATGATTTAGGAAAGTGCATTAGTGTGTGCTCTTTTCTCTTTGTTTGAAAGAATTGTAATCTTCTTTCCCTAGTAGCTAGGATTTTCATTGCTCAAAATAAACAACAATTGTTTATCACTATAGATTGCATTTTAGGAATTTTAAATCAACATCATGCGGTGAACCATTAAAAGGAAAACTTTAAACAAGATCAAATCTAAACTAAATCTCAATGAACCTAACAACGCTTTGGAACCTAACGCAACACATCTAGAATTCTAGGCTAGAGACGTGTTCTGGCATCGTAAAAACTAGTAACTATCATCTTCATTGAAGGTTGGGTGATTCCTCCTCCTTGATACGACAAGTTCTAGCATAGACTTGTGCTCCCCGTACCGTCAAGTATATATTGGGAGACCACATTAGGCTTATATCCTTTATCCATAGGAAGCCGAGTCTCCACCCTATCGATTGCAATGCACTGAACACAACATTCGGGAAGATTGACTGTCGTACATAAGTCCTTGGTAATTTCTCTTTAATTTATCACCAAGGTGTATATTGCAGTTTTGCGATTGCTTTGCTAATCCCTCTGTCTAGATTTTCCAGAGTAGTCACTTTCGTTCCTTTTCGACTCTTTAAAAGAAAAGGTCCATCTGAGCACTTGTCACTTCAGGCTCATTAAAAATTGAACGGGATTAGAGTCATCTTTAGCTTTTTCTCGACTCTTAAAAACTAAAAAAGCAAAGTTGTGTCAAAGCGTCATTAAAATTAAATGAATTCAGAATAACATCCCTGCTCCTTAGTTGATCTTAGGTTGAGATATATGGAGACAAATCCAGGATTCACCAATCAAGGAGTCCCTTTTGAGGGGAATCCTAGCCCTTTTTCTTCTTGGGGAAATATTGGTGCTCCATATATGGCCACATTGTCCCTTTTGAGAATTACAATTGGCCTGCTAGTATGGCTGTTCTCAACCTTTGTGGTTCAAAATCCTGCATTTCCGCCAGAATCGAATCAGCATCCAGTTGATACTGAAGTTGAACCTTCACCTTCTTCTTCGTTTGTTTCTCCCTCCCTTTCTTCCTCTTCGCTTGGTGAAAGTAGCGATGCTAATAACCAGGTGACTAAGAAGAAGAATAAAGGGAAGGAGAAGAAGCATACACTAATTCGGCAAGGGGGCAACCTGTTTGGTCAATTTAGTGATGTCTAAATTGCAACTTTTAAATGTCAACCCGGGGCTCATAAGCTGATGAAGTGAGGTGTACTCTATGTACTTAGGCAACTGTTTCTTAAGCTTTTGTCGTTTTTAACTTTTTAAGTTTGTTTTCAAGTATATCTCTCCTACTGTGATGTGATGGAAATGAAATAAAGCAAGTGAAGTGTGTGAG
>APFE031511372.1:91662-149929 GCA_000404065.3 Pinus taeda
AGAAAGCAACTATGCAAATTAAAGAAATGATAGTAAGGAAATAAAGGCTGCAAAACAAGGAAGGTCAGCAACATAGACAAGATGATCACAAGTGTCACTAGTTGTGAAAAAAAAGAGAAAGAAACTGTCCCGGGCACGCCTAAGAAACCTGCATAACACACTGATCAGTCATGGAAAAGTGCAGAAATATAAATAAGCAGAATTCAAAATTTATATACAACTATTGTACATGATCAAAACACAGTAATCAAAGGCATTTTGTACAACTATTATACATAAAATGAGAAAAAGAAATGCAGGAAATTAAAGAGTACTATACAGGCCTTCAGTAAACAAGGGCCCTCTGTCTACTCCAGCCGACTCAATGATCAGTTACACGCTCAAATGGAAAACAGTCTTCTCATATATTATGTATCAAAATAGAAAGTATAGTGGGGAGTTCAAAATTACATATCAGCGGCTAACTATCCAGCGTTCAAAGACACTTTATTTATAACAGAGGAAAGCAAACTAACTTAACGAAAACTAAGCTATTCAAGCAGTTGTGTAAAAAACACGTAATCTTGCTGCGTCCTCGGATTTAGGCAACGGTCGTTGTGGGCATTCATTCTGTTGTTGGATTCATGTTTCCCACTGTCTTCGTGGCTGAGGAGGATGCCACCTGTTCTTCACGTGCTCTAAAACAGAACATGCAGAGTCGTGCCACTACCAATGACTTCTGTTGACCGTAGTTGCCTCCTCGTTGACCACGAGTTTTTATGACCGGTTTGGGTGAGCTGGAAGGACACACACCATGTCCTTGGTTCCACGAACTTGCCCATGTGGCTCTTCTTCCCGGAGGACACCTGGAACATATTGTTTAATAAAATAGCTACGGAATCTGGGGTTGGATGTGGAAACCAGGATCAGCTACGGAAACCCTATGTGAGCTGTGGAAACGGAGCACTTTGAACCAAAATTCTAAACCAACAACGCAGTCATTAGCATAATTAGCAAACCATGTAAAAAGTCCTAAAATACAATGATTTGAGCAATTTGATGGAGGGAATGAGTGGCAAAAGAAGGAAATGAATAGGAAAAGGAGGCCGAGGGGACGTGTAAAGAAGCGCAGGTTTGAGGCTCAACACAACCATGCATCATATAGAGAAAATCCGAACACTAGACTTTCCAAAGCCAAATATCCATGCATGATTTGTGCGGGCGACCATTTTTCTCGAGGCTATCCTTTCTTTCCTCGAATCTTGAGAGAATGGTCTCCCCGTTCGCACCATCCTGTGTCATCAACTACTTGAGATCATGTTGATAACACACCTTCAACTAGTGATAGTAAAGTTCATGAACAGATGAGAAAGGTTAGATTTCCGTGTAAGTTATGTGAAGGGAACCATCACCTTCACCTTTGTCCTTTTTTGGATGAAGTCAAAAGAGTATTGGATAACCATCCTGCATCACCGCAGCAACTTCCATCTGTCTACAAAAAACTCTCACCAAGTCCTTTACTAGTTGAAAAACCGACTGACTTAAATCAATCGTCGGTCAAAACCACTCTCTCTGAAAGTGTATCTCAAGAGTCCATACCCAACCAAAGTCAACAAGTCGAGGTGACAGTTGACCCAGTTTTACCTTCAGAAGATCATACCCTTCCCAAAGAGAGTGAGAACAATACCATTCAAATTCTATTTGTCACTTTAGAGTCCAATGAACTTGAGGCCAATTTGCCCTTTCCTTCCCAATAGGAGGAAAATCCCCCAGTTCTCGTAAATCAAGGGGTTATTTCTTCCATTTATTCAGTACCCCCTCCAAGCAGTCTAGTCACCTCCTTTGATTGGAATCGACTAGCAAGATCCCACCTTCCCTCTTATGTACCTTTCCAAATCATAGCGCAAGTTTACAAAATGATCGTGTCTAGCGCTATCATAGATGAGGGGGCATCAATGAGTATCCTTTCCTCAACTACTTGGAAAGTGCTTGGTTCGCCATCACCTACGCCTGTTACGCGGAATCTATCAGGCTTTAACAAAGGAACCAGCCGACCGTTAGGGATCCTTCCTAAGTTATAGATAACTTTGGGAAGGAAAATTGTTCACTTGAACATGATGGTAGTCCGAGGACCGTTAGATTACAATCTACTCCTTGGACGTGACTATGTTTATACATGAAAGCGATTGTTTCAACACTCTTCCAAGTAATGTGCTTCCCACATGAAGGCAAAATTGTCACCATTGACCAGCTCTCATTTCCCGGTTCAAGCACAGTTCCAAGTCAAAGATCATCCCTAAATGGTCCTTTTGCATTGAGAGTTTCTCTTCAACCTTCATTCTATCCACCTAATTGCCGGGAGTAGTCTGGTGAATGTAACGAAGTTTAGGGGGCATGCACCCTTGTCTATTCTGCAGATGAACCCAACTGAAAAAATAAGTTTCCCTGTGGGTTATGTGATTGTTCTAACACACCATTCACCTTTGTCTATTCTGTGGACGAAGCCAAGGAAGTGTTTTTTCTACTCTGCGGACGAAACCATCCTGCCTAACATGGTTTCCTTGAAGGTTATGTGATTGGTATAACACACCATTCACCTTTGTCTATTCTGCAGATGAAGCCAAGGAAGTGTTTTGTCTATTCTGCGGACGAAACGATCCTACCTAACCTCAGAAGTTTCCATACGGTTACTAGAGACTCTCCTTTTCACCATGTTGGGGGCATGAAAACCTTTTTCAATTTCATTTTTTAGCTTTTTATCTTTTTTAGCTTTCTAGCTTTTTAGTTTTGTCATTTTCTAGCTTTTTAGTTTTGTCACTTCGAGCTTGCATAAAAACGAAAAAAATAAAACCAGGCATAGTTCCCCCATGGTTCAAGCTCACTAAAAAATGATCCCACCTGTGGTAATTAACCTTTGTGATTGCCATGCTATCAACCTTTTGAGCCTTGGTTGTGTAGCTCCCATCATCTCCATTCTTTTGGCCGATCATATGCTTCCACTTGGTTGTTTACCCTTTTTGAGGAATAGTTGCGATGAGTGGTCTTGTTAGCCAGCCTCTTCACAGAATTCACCATGTTTCGAGGAGTTCCAAGATTACCCGGAACCAGTTACTACCCCAGACACCACTCGTTCCTCAAAGCAAGTCTCCTTTAAACTCTTTTCAAATTCGTTACATATGAAATAATTGTCGAGCAATTGGCCTTTCTAGCTCATTAAAGTGATTGGAAGTGCCATCCCTCTTGTACATTTTAATATTTTTGGACCTGAGGGATTATCTCACGAAAACTTTCAAGCGCTTGTCTATTTCAGCTCGTTAAAGTGATCGGAAAAGTCATTCCCTTTGTATTATTTTATCCTTTTTCGGACTTAAGGGATTAGGCTACGAAAAAGAACTGCTGGAGTTTCCTTTTCATCCCTTTTCAAACTCTATAAACATGAAAAGGACTGAGTTATCCTTGTCTTTGAACTCGTTAAAACAATAGCGACAAACCTGTCCATTCTAGACAGGAGCGAGTTTCGTTGTCGCTAGACTCGTTAAAACATAGTGACAGGTTTGCCCAAAGGGAAAATTATAGAACAAGCATATGTTATCCCCCTCAAGATTTCCAAAAATAAATAGGTACTGGTCAACAATGACTGGGGAAAAAGGGAAGAAAACTTGAAGAAATTTATGGTAGCAAGTCGCTCTTGAACATGACACTTTCACTCCATCACCACGATTGAGTCGGGTTGGGTTATTCCGTTTACCGGTCATCTCACCATTGGTCTTTCACACCGTCCATCTTTTGGGGTTAATGCTACCAATCCATCTCAGTGGTGCCGACATGTTCAAGAGAATTCATTCAGTTGAGAAACCACAAACCCAGTTAATGCCTCATCCACTGCAATACCTTCAACCTTCATTTTTCATGACCGCCATTCTTGAACCTTGTGTCGTCAAATCATTTTCACCGCCAGAAATCATTTGCTTCGTTTCATGTCGTAGATGTGGGATACATTAAGGCCCTCCTACGATGGGTCACTTCTTATCGACATCAACACATTATCCAAGAAGTTGACTTAGAAACAACCCTTTCAGTACTTTGAAGCTTACATGCCTTAATGGCAAGTTACTCACTTCCGGTGACAAGTTGACACCAATGGCCTTCGACCAAAATATTTTGCGTGGTGTTCGACATCGGATCACATATTCACACCACGTGAATTGTATTGTAGTACCTTGAGGTTCATTATCATTATTGGTGATTCCTCTCGCGTCTATTAACAACTCACATTATTGGTTGGTAATCAGGTGATGTCGTTCCATGTTCGACTTCAAAACATCTTTTCACATGGATCGACTTGTACATCGGGCGAAGATTGAACGAGTTCTGAAGACCCCGGATCTAGTTTCATCCATTCGGGCTGCGATATATTCAGGGATATAAAGACATCAAATGTACACAGAAGCTGCACAGATGGTCATCCAGACCAAGAATGATGACTCTACAACTGAAGAATCACTAGTCCGCATATGCAAACGAATATATGTTCTATGTACATGAAATGAATTTATAAAGCTAAGCATGGCAATGCCTGCCTCAGCTAGATCATGAAAATTATATGATGATGATGTATTGTATTGTATCTTGTACAGGTCACCTTCCAGTTTGAAACCACAGATCCTCATGATAAATCATTTCACCCGACATCAAGATTTATGACTTCATGCTTTAGGGGGCAACTGTTATAGACATATTTGGGCACTTCAACCCCAATCTTATATGTCAATAAACTAGGGCTTTTCAACCCCTAAAAAGAGTCGTTCCATACCCTAAAAGATCATGGTCATCTGATTACATCATTCCCCAAAAGTTCCACCTGAACAATCATCCAGAAATGAGCCAAATTGAACCATACTGAATGCTACACTGACCAGGTGTGATGCATACTGAGTGGTACACTGCTCAGGTGTGATGCATACTGACTAGGCCTCCTGTAGGGTGTGATGGGTGAGGATGGAAAAATGTTCGAGACAGTTTGCTAAGTGGATACTCATGGAATCTTCTAGAAACTTCTCTTATGACACTTGCCTCCCTGAATTCGCCTAGGGATGAGTAAGAGATCCAAGAAATCTCCATGTGGAACCAATTGTAATAAATGGAATCAATTGTAACAAGTGGAATGACACTAATCAAAACCCTAAAGATGACTCACACCCTTGCATACATCTATAAATGGATCCCTCATCTAAGAGATCCAGGGGCTGGAATATTGTGAATTGCAAGGAAGTGCTAATAATTTTTATTTGAGATAAGAGCATTGTGTTGTTGGTGTGACCTTGTTATTTCATTAGGTGAAGAGGGATTGATGCTGGGAGGATAATGCTAGATCAGACAACTGGAATGTAATTCTCCCTTCTATTTAATAAAGTTCTTCAAGTTTTCTTCCATATAATTGTGCACTTGTGAATTTTATTATTTGTGAATTCCATTGTATGTTCATTATACATTTGATTCTATAATTCTTATGATATAATAGATCAAGATGCTTTGATGGTTCTTTGCTACTGTGTTTCTACAGGTACTCTTCAAGCGGGATAAGTACAGAGAGGAGTTGCGAGTTCTGTCAAGGGGGAGAACGATCAAGCAAAGGATTAGGTGAAAGTTCCAGGTTGGTCCTCTCGTCTTTCTCTTATCTATTTTGCATAGAAGAAATCATTGAATTACTTTGAACTGTTGTTTCTAGGGTAGTTGCCAAACCTAGAGGGCTAGTCAATCGAAAAGACACTAGTTTTCCCAGAAACAAGGGGTTACATGTCTTATGCATTACCCCCACTCATTTTGTCTTAAGCTTTGATTGGTCAATCTCTGCATCTATTGTACATCTCTATGTGCAAACTCACCCTAAACCCTATATCCCTTACACTTTAGTATCACACTACCTTTGAAAACTCCCAGGGAAATACTAACTAGTGTTACATGTCCTAGGTGAGACTCACCTTGTTCCTCCTAGGATTTCTATTAGTTCTCTACTCCAACACTACGTCAACTCCTTCATTCACCACTGATGCTTTTCACATACCCCTCTTTTGTGGTTTCGTGGTAAAGGGGGGACGAGGTCTGCTTTTAACAAAGACCATTGATCAAACGATCAGCAGTTTGGGAAATCTAGCTCATCATGGACCCCCTTGTTGTTTAACCCTTAGGTGAGTAAGGGCCCTTGCTCTTTCTTCAATGAGTTAGAGGTGATGTGTGGCACAAAATTCACTCACAAAAATTCCCACCATTTAATTGTTACTCTACTAACTTCTCTACCAACTTTGGATAACCTTGCCAAACTTAGTGCCAACTAACCCCTTAGCACCAATTTAGCTCCGCAACTTGGGATTTTGGTCAGCTAATTTTGACTGGTCATATCTTCTGATCTTGGAGGCATTTTTTGGACTTCAACATACCATTAGAAAGCTATTTCTGAGCATTATCTAATTGTGCTACTTCTAGGAACATCGAAGTTGATTTCCTTGAGCATAAATGCTTTCAAACCCTGAGCCACCTAACCACCATAACTATAAAATTTATAGCTTCTTGAATTGATGTGCTACTATGAAGATTCTCTACTAAAGGTTGCAGCTACCAGAAGACTCCCCTTGAACTTGACACACCATGCATCTTCCATCCTTACCATTTTGACATCAATCCAACATTATGCTCGACATATACTGAGATAAATGTGTTACAAATTGAATAGAAATTGAAATTGACATTGAATAGAAACTAAAATTGACATGTACATTAAAATCAATCCATTGCATGTAAACTAAAATCAATGTGTCAAAAATTGAATGTACATTGAAATCAATAATTACATATATTGTATTCTTAATAGAAATAGAAATATACATGTACATTGGAATCAATGTATTATAAATTGACATATACACTGAAATCAACACATCCACAAATTGACATCTACATTGAAATAATCAATGTGTTAGAAATTGAATAAAAAAGGAAATAAAAATAAAAATTGTCATTGAATAAAAATTGATATTAAATAGAAAAAGAAATTGACACGTACACTAAAATCAATGCTTTAAAAATTGATATGTACACTAATCAACAACTTTGTATATGTAAATAGAATAGAAATAGAAATTGACATGTCCAGTGAAATCTATGCATTTAGAAATTGATATGTACAAAAAAAATCCATGCATTGATTTCAATGTACATGCACTAATTTCAATGTACTTTTTTCATCATTCAACATTTATTATTTGATTTCTATTCAACTTATTCCTCATATAGCTCTCGAAGTATACTTCTAAATAATACTCTATGTTTTCAACAAATTGAGGAAAATGAGTAAATTTAAAATGATCAAATTCATCTCAGACACATACATATACATAATTTTTTTATCATTTAAAAATTGTGTCCCTATATTGAAAATTAAAGAAGATAAATTGACATTGGTCATTCTTGATGATACTCCCTATAACTTCAACTGAGGAACATGAGTAGATTTGAAATGAATAAATTGATCATAAACATATGCATATACATAATGTTGATCATCTACAAATTGTGTCACTATAATAAAAATCGAAGAAGATAAACTCCCATTGATCCTTCTCAATAATATTCTATACTTTTAACTAACTAACAAATGTGCGTAAATTTCAAATGATTAGATTAATTTTAGACATATAGATAGTGTTGATCATATACAAATTGTGTCACTATAATAAAAATTAAAGAAGATAGATTGACATTGATCATTCTCAAGAATACTCTCTGAACTTCTAACTAGCCAAAGAAAATAAGATTCAAATGATTAGATTGATCTTAAACATTTACATATGCATAATCTTAATCATCTACAAATTGTGTCACATCCCATGACTAAAACCAACCTCAATCCATCTTAACCCCAAATATATCAAGCAATAAGAGGGATTAAATAAGTTGAAGTGCAAACCTTGTTTAAAGTGAAAAACTTGAGGAAATGTTTTCACCTTGAGAGATTTGATCATTTTTAGTGCTCAATAGATCTAAGATTAAGATGGATCTAGGCTGATTTCATTCATAGACAATCACACAAAATTTGCACATAATCAAAATTATGTATATGTCTAAGATTAATCATATCACTTTAAAGTTACTCAATTTCCTTAATTTGTTGAGAACATATCATAATAATAATAATAATAAAATGAATTTCAAGTTAATGAATTTTAAGTTAATTCCCTTTACTTTACTTTAGATAAAAATGTGACACATGATGGTGATGGTAAGAAATTGACATGAAAATTGTGATGAGACTAATTGTAAGATCATGTTTTTACAATGAAATTTGAAGGTAATCATCTTTCCATCTCATATATAACATTTTAAGATCCTCAAAATGGCTTTGTAAGCTTAAAATATTTATCAAAATTAAAACAATTACAAGCCCTTTAACAACCGATTAATATGTTTTTTGTAATTAAAAAACTGAAATATCTTGTAAACAAAATTCAATTTGTTATGAACATATATAAAAGAATCATTTAATTAAATATTTTCTATAACAAAATCTTATAGAAAAATACAAAATATGTTTGCTTATATTAGTGAATAACAATTCTGATGAACTTGTTGGCATAAACCAATACTTCACCCAAAGGATTTTAAATGAATACTTGTTGGGACATAATTAATCATATACCAAACAACATTAACAACAATCAATTGATTAACCCCTTAAACTTTAATCTTTCTCTCTGTCATACATATATACTTACTTTGTAAATATCTTATATAGTTTAAATACTTCATTTGTAAAAATCCATGTGAAATATTTATATGAAGTTGTCCTAATATTTTCCACGGATATGGTTTAATTACAATTTTATAGTTTAATAGATTGTATAATCTTTGTATAAGTATTTTATCTTGTTTAAATATTTCCTTATAAAAATCCATATGAAATGTTTACATGAGGTTGTCCCAAATATTTTCTATGGAGATGGTTTGATTACAATTTTATAGTTTAATAGAATGCATAATCTCTGAAAATATTAATACATTAGTGTACAATGCTATTAAAACAAGGAGCCACTGCTGTGGCGGTAGTCCCTGCCAGGGTCTGCAGGGAATTGCAAAACTTGGAAAAGTTGGCCTGGCGGAAATTGTCCCAAGTCTGGAGAGGATGGGAGGCAGAGGTCAAGGAATAAATGGACTGAACCACAAATAAGTAATTCATATAAGTTGCTCAAGGCAGGCAGGTACTCTCAGTCGTAAATCATTTCACAGTGGATGCAAATATTACATAGTAACAAAATAGCTATAGGGCCAGTTTCTTGACTGGCCCACATGCTTCAGGCAAAATGCATTGTAATCTGAATTTATAACTGTCAACATCTATTATTTCTTCCATCATTTGCAATTGCTTACCATACTTGCCTTCTGCAATTGTCTTCTACAGCTTTGCAAAAAATATTGATCAAATTAGAAAAAGTGAAGATGATTGTTTCGAACAAAATATATATATTAAAAAAATAGGCTCTTGCGTTATGTTGCCAAACAAATATCAAATTTCTAGCAACAGGTCATATTTATAAATAACAAAGGAATTGGAAATGGAAACAGTGGAAAGACATAATGAAAAAATGCAGCATAACTTTAAGAATATTTCTGCAAGTTAACAAAAGGAAGCAGTGGAAAGACAAAATGAAAAAATGCACCATAACTTTAAAAATATTTCTGAAAGTTAACATTATTTTTTATTGCATTTGTGAAATAAAATAACAATAGATTGTCTATTGAAATCTATATTTTACTAGTTAAACATGTTGCCCAATGTTGTATATTGCCTTTATAACATCACTTGGATTGTCATGAGTTATGAGCACTGAAAAATAAGCGATAGAACAACAGGAATTTGAGAAGCTTCGAGAAAAGATGTGAGATGTGAGTTATCTAACATGCTTGCTTTTAATTTTTGATGATTGACCAAACAGAACAATATAGGAACTGTTTGTATGCTTTAATTTGCAAATTACAAAGGAAACAAAATAACAAAAACTTGATGAGCGCATACCTTAACATTAACAGAGAGTTAACCTGTTGTGTGAAATTAAGAAAAAACATACCATAAATTAACAGTATTGAGAATCATATATCCTGAAAACAAAAATCTTGAACCTAGAAAACCTCAGGTTCCTTTAGAGCTAGTGTAACCTCTCTCTTGAGAAAACCTCAAGTTCCTCTATGTATCAACGACAAGATTCAAGGATAATGTTTGAAATTTCAATCGATCACTAACTTTTTGGTGTGGTCCCTGATGCCACGGTGAAGAGCCAATTTACTTTAGAAAACACTTGATTCTTGTTATTTTATAAATTGACTCTTCAGCATTAGTTTACTCACATTAAATTTTTGGTTTGGTTACAACATTCAACATAGTGAATTCTAAAGATGACAAAAAACTAATCTGAATGTTGTCAGAATCTTCATGGCAAAAACCTAATCTGAATGTTAACAAATTACTAATATTTATGGAAAAAAACTAACAACATTCAAGATAGTGAATTCTAAAGATGAAAAAAAACTAATCTGAATGTTGTCAGAATCTTCATGGCAAAAACCTAATCTGAATGTTAACACATTACTAATATTTATGGCAAAAAACTAATCCGAATGAAAAGGAGTTTCTGAAAATGAACATTTTCTCATGCTTGGCCTAAAACTCTTCATGGGCTATGAAGCATGGCAAAAACCTAATCTAAATGTTGACAGATTACTAATATTCATGGCAAAAACCTAATTCGAATGAAAAGGAGTTTCTGAAAAATAATATTGTTTGTCATTTTGCGAACAATTTGAGGGCATAATTGGTACAGGTATCAGACAATCACAGCATGATCTCTAAAGATTTGGGAGCCTGGAATTTTGCCCAGCTATAATTCCCCTGTAATCGTGGCACACACCACATCCCGTCCTTAACAACCACAGATCTGAACCAGAAACGACGGAGCCTAGGCACAGAAAGAAATTTTTGTTTATAGTGATGCATTATGTGATGCCAAAGATAGAAATGTTGTCACTGGATTTATTTTTCAGCACGAAAAAAACTGTATAATTTTAGTCATGGGAGGAAACAAAATACAACTGCATTATCTCAGATATATTATTAGAGAAATATAACTGATGGGGATTTGGCACACTCTATAAAGATGACTAAAAATATGGACCGTATGCAACCTATATTGCGATCGTTACATTGGGTATGGAATCAATAGGACTAGCAAAATAACAAAAACTTGATGAGCGCATACCTTAACATTAACAGAGAGTTAACCTGTTGTGTGAAATTAAGTAAAAACATACTAGAAATTAACAGTATATTGCCTTTATAACATCACTTGGATTGTCATGAGTTATGAGCACTGAAAAATAAGCGATAGAACAACAGGAATTTGAGAAGTTTCGAGAAAAGATGTGAGATGTGAGTTATCTAACATGCTTGCTTTTAATTTTTGACGATTGACCAAATAGAACAATATAAGAACTGTTCGTTTGCTTTAATTTGCAAATTACAAAGGAAACAAAATAACAAAAACTTGATGAGCGCATACCTTAACATTAACAAAGAGTTAACCTGTTGTGTGAAATTAAGAAAAAACATACCAGAAATTAACAGTATTGAGAATCATATATCCTAAAAACAAAAATCTTGAACCTAGAAAACCTCAGGTTCCTTTAGAGCTAGTGTAACCTCTACCTTGAGAAAACCTCAGATTTCTCTATGTATCAATGGCAAGATGCAAGGATAATGTTTGAAATTTCAATCAATCACAAATATTTAAAAGAAACAGGCACCATGATTCAGACAATTGAAATAATATGTTTACTAAATAACAGTTCCAAAGATAAATAAAAGATATACTTAGTTGATAAACCAGTTAGAAGTGGATCAAACGCACACCTCAATATATGTTTATATAGACCAATGATGGAATGCTAGAAACTAGACGAGGAAACATCAAAAGAGTGTAGTCAATCAAGTCTACTTAAGAAAGGAAAGATTAGACAGGCTAATTGAGCACCAGACAATGCATCACATATTCACTCTTTGAGCTAGCATTTAGGAGGCTAGACAGAATCACTTGAAGCTGTACTGCTTCTGTGTTGATTTTATGAAGGCCTTTCACTCTGCCTCTTTATATGTGAATATTGTGAAAGAATAACGAATACCAGAATACTGCGGTTTGCAACAGGTTGCCAATTGAAGTGCAAACGCTGTTAAATTGAACTGGACCTCAACCACTGTAGCAATTCAAATGTATAAAAGCAAAGACAAACTGTATTGTAACAAGGTAAACCATAACAAAGTAAAGACAAAGCTTTTAAACAAGTTAAAGAAAAAGCTTTTAACTAGACACTTGTCACACATACAAAAAGAAAAGTATAATACAAAAACATATTTCAAACAAGTAAACTACTGTGGAGCCCACAACTTTACCAGCTGCCTGCCTCTCGTCCTTCATGCATACCCAACGTCTTTACCTCTATCTCTTTTGAATGTCCAACATTACAAGGCTTAACCCTGAATCCGGGAATGCGCCAGATGACCGAGAAATCGCATTTACGGAGCGATTGGGGGAGGGATGACCTAACTCGAGGTCTATTACAAACAAGGGGCGGCTACTCGGAATGTTCTTTTTTGTTCATTGAATTACAGTCAATTTAACTTAAAATTAATGTCTTGAAAAAGTTTTTCCTTTGAGCCAATTTTTATTAGGTCCGACCTCGTCCATATCGACATAATGCTTTAACTGTGATATTTTACTTCTTAAAGCCCTTGTAAGCATATAATTAGGTTACTTCCATTCTTTTTTCCAAATATTACTTGTATACTCTTCACTTGAGGATTTTATGAGTCATCTATACCAAAATATATTGTGTTCATGATTATGGACTAATGCCCTATTTTCAGATTCTTTTTGCAATTTCCCATTTCTACAAGGGGTTGGAACCTAGTACTAGTTTGTTGTTCATTCTATCATATTTTTTAACATGGTATACATGCAGAAGAGTAGTTTATGCCATTTTAATATATTTGCATACAAGAAGGGCTTGTCTGGGTAATCATAGTCCTCCACTGTCCGGTTAAGATAGTCATTTGCACCCGCTTTCTTAGTAGGGACGGCAGGGAGTCGGCTGGAGATTCTCGAGCTGCAAGGCCTGGCATGTTTGGCATTTCCCCCCTCGCGTTCGGCACATCGGTCCTGAACGCCTTGGCCTATATATGAGATTCTCGACAGAGGGATTATAGACAGGGATTCATCTCGGTGACTGAATTCCAAATCGGTAATAGTCGGTAATAGAAGGTACCGAGAACGGCTAGGTGTGTGCCTTTGTTTAGGAAGGGAATCCTGGTGAAAGCTTCAATCTTGTAGCAAGGGCGATGAATAGGGCATAAGCTTCAATCTGCTGCCTAAAGAAAGGATGAAACCGATGAGACGGTTATAGTGGCTTTTCCAGCATAATAGGAAGTCGTTGATACAGGAGGGCGATGCTTTTCAAGCTGCAGGGCAGGGATATCCATGGCTCCATGAGTGACAACCTCAAAGGCCAAAGAAGTCTTTTCTTCTCTCTGCACGAAATAAGCGAGACATGTGCTTGCTGTGAAACACATTACCGTGAGGGCCTGATCTAGCTAACCAACGACTTCTGCGAGATTATCAGTTTCGCTAAAAAGCCACTTATAGTTTGACGCATACAGTTGGGGTTTCAAGGCAAGGGCCGAAGTCAGTCGCAACAGATAAGGAAGGTAAGAGCTCCCACCAGTCCTAGAAGGGCTATTCTTGCCTTCATGCTCATGGAAAAAGCATCTACTAGCTGCACAAAAACTGGCCGAAGCCAAACCAAAGAAATCCCATGAACAAAAACAACTGTAATCGTGGAACTGTTGTAATTGTGGAAAGTAATATTAAGTCATTGTAAAATGGAACTTACAAGCTGTAAACCTGAAGCTCCCCCCTTCACAGATCCTGCTGCTCGACACTCTCTGCTCCTCTGCTCCTCAAACTAGCTAGTCGACACTTTGTGCGGTTGATGGACCTGCAGTCACTGCCTTCAATTCCGTTAATGTCCAAGCAATAAACATGGAAGAATTGAAGGGTTGAACAAATTTCGGAATAGGAAAACTCACCGTGGTGTAGCGACTAAATGGCAACCTCTAGTGTTGAACTCACAGTGAAGGAAAGTGTTTGAATACAAAACCTTAACGCATGTTGCAGAGCTAACCTTCCATGTCGGCACCATTTTGCACCTGTGCAGGGAAAATCTTCTTCTGGGTATCCTCGAACTTACTCCGGAGAAACCATTTCTAGACCACCGTGGACGCCCCTGCATACTTCAACGATATCCAAATATCTGGCACACTTCAACCATATGCAAACATCTCTCTTGCATGCACGACACGCAGAACAGGTACCAAAAACTTAGGACAAACTAAGTTCTGTTTAAAATGTTGGCATATCAACCGTACTTTGCATTGAACAACGTGAAGGCTGTAATAAGACCCCAATTATTTTCCGAAACAAAACTTTGGTTAAAAGTTTGTTGAATCAAAATTCCGAGCATTAAACTTAGGTTAAAATCCCAAAACACTGAAAATAAAATGGTCAAACTATGAACTAATGCTCGGTCAGCGATCGATCGATCGCTGATCGCTAATAGTCCCAGGCAAGGACTAATAAAAATAATTTAATATTAGGGTTTCTCTAAAAGAGATATTAGAATGGTGAACCACACATACACACGAAATATGTTGTTGTAAATCGCTGATTTCATTTAAATACTTTTTTGTAAAAATCCATGTGAAATGTTTAGATGAAATTGTCCCAAATAGTTTACATGAAAATGATTTAATCACAATTTTATATGATTTAATAGATTGTATAATCTTTGAACAATTCTATATGGTTTAATAGATTGTATAATCTTTACACAATTTTATATAATTTAATAGATTATATAATTTTTGCAAATATATTCATACACTGTTCTACAATTTTGATAAAGTAATAATAATTTAATTTGAGGTACACCAAAAAGATATTAAAACCTAAATTGGTTTCTTGGTGAGATAAAAGATCCCTTTACCCAACAATATGAATATTAAACAAGTTCTTACCCACACCTTTTCAAAAAATAGTAAAAAAATAAAATAAAATAATTATAAAAAGAAAAGAATGATCTACTTCCGAAAAAAAAGCATCAGTACAACCTGATAAATTCAATTTCCATGAACTGAAATTTGTAGACACATGGATTTATATCCGATAACCAAACCTACCATCCATTTGGCATAAATACACTTCCATGAACTGAAATGTGTAGAAATATGGATTTATATCTGATCAACAGTCCTACCAACCATTTGGTTAAAGTCAAAATCCTGTGTCGTTAAACAACCATTAAACCGCTTTTTTAAACAATCCCAACTGTGACATAAGAATGCTCCCTGCCACGGTGATGCCTATCACTAATTATTTGGGAACCCCCTACTTCTGCCTGGAAATACAAAATATCCATGGCATTCCAAATCTGGTTATCACTAAATGCTTACTTTGTGAGCTGAGGTTAATGATAGATGCAATTTACTTTGTGAGGTGAGGTTAATGATGGATGCAATTTAATTTTGAAGATCAGTTTCATTGGTTTAGATTTAGTCTTTAAAGTATTTTTGTTGGGTTTAATTCTCTTGACACTTTCAAGAAATTAGGCTTCGAGCTAACAAAAAGTGAACCCTTCAAATGATCTACCTAGTACATATATACAGTGGACATTTACCGATGGACATAGCCGGACTAAAACCACTGAATCTGTTCTTTTGCATTCCCGACACAGCTATTTATAAATATTAGTTAGCTTCGACATAACTCATTCCGATGCAATCACCGGAAACATACTCTTGTAGCCCCTAAGTTCTCAGAGACTCTAAAAGCGTAGGCATTTCATTAGAGCACTATCAGACTTTCAGGGCATCAATCCAATTCCAATGGAGAATCACTGTATGAGTATCTGCAAATACTATCCTGAAAGTCTACATGCTTCTTATGTAGATGATATCTCTGATGATGATGGATATCTTTCTTATGCAGACGATGCTCAATATTTTGACATTGATATTTCGTTACCATTATCCAGAACAGATACCACCCCAAGCTCCAGCTCAAGCTCAGACGAGGATGATAGCGAAGATGAATTTGAGTTGGACTTCTCTATGTCCACCGCCAATCGCCCAAACCCAAATCACTGCATTTCTCCACCTTCAGATAATGTTTTGTCTTATCAAAGCCAGCTGCCTCCCCTGCAACTTCCCACACCACTTCTGGATGACATTGATAAGGATATTGCCTCTCCTCAGTCTTGTAACGTCACTGGAGTCAAGATCCACTTCCCCAATTTGTTCAAAACTGCTACCAAGTTGAAGATTTCTTTGTTTGGAATCAGAAAGTCGGGTAAACTTGGCATGTATTTGGAGCCTCCTTGTGCTGAATATGGTACTAGCATTGCTGCGGACTCTCCTGCGCCCAAGCAGAATAGACTGTTTACTGTGAAATTCAAGGTGGTGGAAGTACCGCTGGTGTCACTTTTCACTAGAGATAATTCCAAGGTTTCGAAGAAAGATGATAACAATGAGATTCAGAGGAAAGCAGAGGAATCTGATGATGGAGAAGGACAGTGTAAAAGCACGGACAGAGATAAGAAGAAAGCCAAGGAGATTGTTCAGAAGTATGTGAAGAAGATCAAGCCTCTGTATGTTAAAATTTCACAGAAGTGTAATGAGAAAATTAGGTTCGGAGATCTGGAGAAACACGGGCAGAGAGTGCAAAATCGTAAATGCCCGAGTTCAGAGAGAAGTGAGAAGCAGATTTCATTCTCAGATTTATCTGGTAACTTGAAGATGGTCTACAAGCATTTAGGTAAGGGGAAACAACAGCCTTCAGGGATGCAGCAGAAGCTTCCTCACTATAGTAGTGAGAGCACATTGATGGAGGTACAGAGTGCCATTCAAGGAGCCATTAAACACTGCAAGCTGTCCAGTTACATTGGAGGTAAGTAGTGTGGTAGCAGCCCCGATCTGTGAAGAGAGGCACTTCTCTTATGTTTTGAAATGGTCTTTGCTGAGGTTGACAAGGATTCCTTTCTTATTATGTCTGTTCATCCTAATGGCCAGTCATCTTATGTTTTCAGTGTTCACAGTGGTCCCTGTAAATCCTGATCCAATTAGGCATAGCTACTTATTTTCTTTTTTCGCAAAAGCCCTTACAGATCCTCCAGGGCACTCCCCATCGCTTTTCTAATTATTTTCTATTTAGAGTTGGCAAAAGTTCAGGGCTCAGATCTCAGGGATTAAACCCCTAAATAGAGCTTATTAGGCACCTAAGCTCTCACCTGCATTCTTCATACTCAGGCATTATTCTTATTATTTTCATACCAGTGCAGATAGATCCTGTTAAGGATTCCTCTTATGGTTTTGCAATAGCGACTACACTGATAAGCATCCATCTTATACCCTTGTAAGCATAATTTTTAATCATGTAATTATTTATGGCGTTCTACCAGTTGGCCAGGTAGAAGTCAGTCATTTAGTTAGTGGTGCCTGGGGTTTGTGAGATCCTGATAATAATTTGTGTGAAGACATTACTGATTTGGCATAGAATAGTCTATTTGACAGTTTCCTTTGGTGTATCCAGGGATCTTGATAAAGGTAATAAGCATATTTTGCTTTGTATAAATGTTGTAGCTTTTGACTGGAACCATCCCCTACTCCAAGTTATCTGGATAGGCAGTTTTGTTATTGTTTTCACAACAGCTCCCCTTTCTTCTTTGCAGTTTGTGTGCACCTTCCATGTGACTCTGAGAATGTGGACCCCAAACAAGTGTGGAGTTACTTTTGAGCTTCCCAGCTTCCTCAGTTCAAAATCAAAAGATCTACTAAATTAGGAGACAGCATTGAAGATAAACACATTAGGCTTCAGTTTTATAGTTTTTGCATTTTTAACATGCATTGTGTTTTTCCCAAGGCTGTCACCGAGACAGCATTGAAGATGAACACATTAGGCTATAGTTTTATAGTTTCTGCATTTTTAACATGCATTGTGTTTTTCCCAAGGCTGTCACCGACTCAAACTAGGCCTTCTATACAAACTAGAATAGCTTATCTAGCTGGTGATCAAATTGATATTAAGAGTTGCAATTATTATTGATTTCTATGGGATGTCTCAAATTTGAACACTCTGAATCAAACTTCATAACATTGGACTGAATTTTCTCAATGTCTCGGATTGCAGATACCCCAAATTGTCCAAATTTAAAATGTTCTGATGAGTCCTAAGGTGACTCTTATGGGGGATGACTCGGTGGAAAAGTAATGCATCAGAGCTTGCAGAATGCTGCCACAGATCTTCAGAAGAAAACCAGATGATCAGAAGCAGAGTGTGAATGTTACAAGTTTTGAAAGATTTAGATGTTGTGTCTGCAAACGTTGGTCATTATTGTATATATCTCGATTATTATATCACCAATCTTTATATCATTATTGGTCAATGTAGTTAAAGCAAACAGTTCTTAGTGCACTGGGGTGAAACTTTGCTGGTGAAGTTATAAGCTAATAAAATCTTACTTGGGTGCAGTTTCTTAGCTTCAAAAGCAATATCATCAGTACAATGTCTGTCACAAAGAGGGTTGCATTAACTGCAATATCCTCCCCCATATTTTTGGTCTCTCGAAGGTGGTTATGGAATGTAATTTGTATGTTGCATTTGAAGCAAAGAGCCATGTGTACATATATTTTGTCATTGAGATAATCAACTTTGTGTTGAATTTGATGTTGGTTGTTTTAAATTGTCCAAGGATCAGAGATGCATATCATTGTGTTTCTCAAGCATGAATCTTTTTTGCACAAGTCAACATTTCTATATATGGTTAAAAATAAGTTATTTAAATAAATAATCCATCTTATTTTTTTATGTTAGGTTTGATTTGATCTATGTATTTAGTGAGTGCTATTTGAGTGGTAAGAGAAACATATATATATTTAAGTTGTAAGATAAACATACATATTTTTAGGTTAATTAAAAATTTGGTATATTTCATAGGTATGATCTAAAATCTATGATTTAGATAATGTTAGAAATTAATTAACTAAAAACAACTAAGGAATATGAATATATTCCTATTGATGGGCAACTCACTAGGAAGTAAATTGAAGTATACATACTACTTTGGCTTGCTAAAAATAAAAATAAGACAATCCCAAGTGTCCTGGTTGGGAAAACATATATAATAAAATAGTTGTAAGATAAACATACATATTTTTAGGTTAATTACAAATTTGGTATATTTCATAGATATGATCTAAAATCTATGATTTAGATAATTTTAGAAATTAATTAACTAAAAAAAACTAAGGAATATGATATATTCGTAATTATGGGCAACTCACTAGGATGTAAATTGAAGTATACATACTACATCTGCTTGCTATAAAAAATTAAAAAAAATAACGACAATCCAAGTGCCCTTGGTTGAGGATCCAATTTATAGTTTTATTGTTATCACTGAAAGCGAAACCCATGGTGGAACTACTTGACTAAAAATGTTCTTTCTAAAATTTGAGTTGTGCAATGGCGCATAGCCTTGGAATATTGATATGGGATTGTTTCTGGTGCAATTTATTGATTGGTATTTAATTTTTGGATTTATTATATGGTTAGTAAAATGCAGTGGGAATTTGTTATTTTATTTTAAATAAAATTTGAAATTTATTATAATAAATAATTTTTAATTTAAGTGAAATATATCTTTTGATTATGAGTGAGAATTTTAAGTATAAATATAATTTAGTACATATTGTAATTAATACGAAGATTGAACGCTGATTACTATTGTTTTAAATATTAGTGATAGTTATCTTAAGCTCAAAAGAGATTGGACAAGAGATGCAATTTTTTAGTTAAACTATTGGAGGAGATTTCCCTTCAAGATATTAACCTTGGAGAACAATCTACATCAAATGGAGAAAGATCTATAACTCAAAGATATTCAATATAAGCTAGAAATTTAAAATATTAGAACCATAACAAAAAAGTGCAAATAAGTTTTTCTTAAGAGGGGAAAATGATTATCTGCCTTGTTTTTATTTTTATTTTCTTTTATAAAGAATGTACAAACATAGAAACAATGTTACCTATAAAATCATGTATACAATTTGGAAACAGCTTAATTAAAACAGAAGAATGCAACCCAAGGATTTTTTTGAACATTTCATAGACAAATGGAAACTACTAGTTACATAGATGATGTAACTAGCAATATCCTAACAATCTCCCACTTAGCAATTACATCAACCATGGTTGAAGCCCAACCTTCCCCCACAACAAGCAAATATCCTTCCATCCACTACCTTAGTAAAATAATTTGTGGCGTTATCTTGAGTCCTAACCTTGAGTATAGTTACTACATGAGACTAATATGCTTTGTCCATGGATGAAACTTGGTATTTTTTACAAAAGAAATTTCACTATGATTGTCACAAAAAATAGGCATGGACTTAGGTTCAAGTTCGATATCTCTATATATTCTTTGCAACCAAGAAACCATCTTCAAAGTCTTTGATGCTAGAATGTACTTTGCTTCAATCTTGGAATAGGAAACCACTCATTGGAAGGGTTTCCTCTTATTCTTTCAACTCAGAACTCCTTTAAATACTGAAATATAAACACATTAGTGGACTTTGCATTGTCCACATCACTTGGATGGTCAACATTAGTGAACACATGCATCCAAAAATTCTTGGTTCCATCTCATTGATAGCAAATAACATAGTCACTAGTGCATCATGAGCACCTAAAAATCCTTTTCACAATTTTTTAATAATCTCTCCTTGGATTTTCCATTTACCTACTTACAACTCCCATTGCATATGCAATGTATGGTCTTATGTTGAACGTCACATACATAAGTCTGCTACTTTCCTTAATGACACTTTTTCCATCTCATCATCCTCTCGTTTTCTCTTATGATCCATGTCACTCAACAAACTCACTTCCACTTGAGATGGAGTACAAGTAAATTTGCATTTATCCATCCTAATCAGCGCAAGTATGTTTTCCATGTATTTTCTTTGGATAATATATAGTAGTCTCTCTTCGCCTTAATTCTTGAACAATAATGCAATTAATCCAAGTCCTCATCTCAAACTCATGTGAAAATTGGGACTTAGTCTCCTTGATTGGATTCTTTCAATCATTAACCAATATACTATTATTAACAGAGAAGACCAAAATAATGAAGTTATTCCACTTCACTTCTTACATACTTTTGTCTTGAAACATATTTTTCAAGCCAACATTACCATTGCCTTTAGGACAACTTCTAGACATATATTGATGTTTTCAACTAGAACGCCATATCTTCTCTCCCTTCTACCACAAATCCTTTCGGTTGCTTTATGAAGATTTCCCCTTTAAGCTCAACATGAAGTAATGTTTTCTTCATGTCCATTTGCTCCTCATCCAAATCATAATGATCTTAATTGGATCATTATAATTTTTTTCATCCATCTCTATGCTTTCGTAGTTGAAAGAAGTGGAGGAATCGAATCTCGTGACCATTTTTACTAGTGGGACCCAATTTGGCAAATTGGGGTATGAAACCTTCCAGGAGAATTTTGAGGCATCAAATGATGTTTTATGGAGGTAGAACTTTATCGCTTTAGTGCAATAACTTTATTTGTATTCTACACACAAACACCTTTCCAACAACGCAAGAATCACATCAATCTGAGTCCATATGCGAAATTTATGCCACTCAAAAGTTGACCTTCCTGTTTCCCCCACCATAATTCGAGAGGATGCCACGTGAACCCCCATTATTCATGAAAATGGGCTATCCACCTGATTATGATGTAGAAGACTCGAGAAGAGTCTATATTATAACTATGGTTAAGAGTTGAGGTCGTCAAACTTAACCACTAGTAGGCTATCAGGCTATGTTATTATGGGGTCACTAAGAGGAAAAGGGGTTCCATTCTAGAGTGTATTTGTTTTATAGATGAGAAAAAAAACTAAGAGGGATAGGAGATAGAGCACAAAGAAAGGATTTGTGAATTGTAGTTTCCCACATTCCATAGGCCATACTTCTTTGTACTCACAATCATTTTATAGTCAGATAAATAGAGAAGAGTGACCTCACCTTCCAGCTCGATTTTTCTCCTGAAAGGGTTTCCTAGGTCATAACTTGTGTCAAATGTGAGTGTGATATTTTTATTTCATTATTATATATTTTTTGCGTAGTTTTAATTCGCATGCATATGTTATTAACAGTAATCTACATATTTAAAGAATCTTGAGATAAATAAAATTGTAATACTATAGATCTTGGACTTTTAAGTATATTTTATCATATCTGTTGTGATGAACTATTCAGTGGAATATCCATGGCAATGTATAGATCACATAAGGAATTGCTAATGCCAAGAATAATGTTATATATGTCATCTTTGCCATTAGAGAGGACTCCTCATAAACAAAACCCTCTGCTTAGGAGTATCCCTTCACTATCAAATGAGCATTATCATTTCTCCATAAAAAAATATTCATTGCACTAGTTCCTGAACACCCATTTGCACCCAATCACCTTCCTTCCTTCAAGGAAATCCTGCTAATGCCAAGCCTTGGTTCTATTCCAAGGCCTTCATTTCTACATCCACGGGTTTCTTCTAGTGAGAATCCTCCTTACCATTAAGAGCCTATTTGACATTTGTTGACTCATCACCCATGGAAGATAAAGGAAAATAGCTAGCATTTATTGTCTCATAGTCATTCTTGAGATTTCTTGATTGACAAAGGATCCTCAAATTTGGATTTTTATCAAGTTGATCATGTTTTGGATACATATCTTCTTCTTCTCTGTTGGGAATTTCTACACCCATCACTAGTGGCAACTATTCAACTTGATCTTTAGCTCTAGATTGGAATATGTAATTGTTACATGCCATGTACATTTTCTACTAGTGCAATTTTTTTTAGTACTTGATTCCCTTTGTATATCTAATAAAGATGCACTTCACTAAAAAAAATCAATCTTTTACTATTCACCTTAAATACAAGCATGTAAGCCTCACACACTATAACCTCAAGATTTGAAACAAAGGGCTTCTCTCGACTCCAAACCTCTTTCAATGTCTTATCACCCAAAACTAAACTAGGCAATCTATTAGTCAAATAATTTTTGTAAGCATGCATAAGCCCAAAATCTTTTGTTGAAACCAATGTCCACTTTCATCTTCTATGTTTTTTCCAACAAGGTTGATTCAACCTCACAACAGCACCATTTGGCTTAGGGTCATTTGGGGTGGTATTCTTCCTTGGAATACTATGATATTTGCAAAAGTCCTTGAACTCATTGGAATAATACTCATCAGGTCCATTATTTCTTCGCAAAGCCTTCACCTTTTTCCCATTTTTCCTTTCAACCAAGGAAACACAAATCTTAAGAAATACAAGAGAAAATATCTCTTCTTCCTCATATAGTAAGCTTGCAAATTTTATGAAAAGTCATCAACAAGAGTGATAAAATGGTGATAACCTTCAATGCAGACCTCATCTATGGAGGCTAACAAATGCTACAACTCACCAATTTAGGAACATCTTAAACATTGTTGTTATTTAAGGAAAGTGGAACCCTCTTTTATTTATCAAGCACACATACTTCACAAAACTCAAAAGAGTCCTTCAAATTATCAATTATGGAGATGATCTTCTTAGTGCATAGTCCTCATGGATTCCTTTCATCAATATGGTCCGTCTGGTGACATGAAAAGATATTATTCAATGTCTTGAATGATGTGGTTGATTTGTTGTTTTCTATCAATGTTCTATTGCCACTACCCGTGACTTGAGTAATCACATCGAACTTGTACATAGTTCCAAGTAGAACACCCTTAGGCAAAACCATAGGCCTTTGAACCAATCTACAACCTCTTTTATAGAAGACTATATCAACACCTATATTAGCCATTTGGCACTTTGAAAATAAGATCCATTCCAATCCCAACACATGATATGCATTGGAAATATAATTTATGGATCCATCTTTGTATTGGATTTTTACACTACCATGTCCAACAATTTCATAACTAAAATTATCTCCAAGAAATATTTTACTTCCATGTGATTCTTCACAATCCATGAACCACCCCCTCTAAGGAGTTATATGGAAGGAAACTATTGAATTAATGAAACATTCGTTCTTGTGGTGTTTGTTAACAAACATGCACAAGAGAGGTACATGTTACCCTCACGCCTAGAAATCCTAGCAATTAAATCCTCCTTTTTTACATCTTTCTACTTCTTACGATCGACCTCGTAATTTCTCTTTCGCTACCCTTTTTGATAGAACTTCTATCAAATCAAATCTTCTCACTTCATATCTTTAATGATATATCTTACTCTAGATCTAAATTTTACTTCCACTAGATCTCTCATCATTTCATTCCTTGTAGCAGTCTCTAATCACCAAAGCTTTCGAATCGTTGTTTTTTTCATAATTTCGTCTCCTTGTCTCCTTCTGTCACAACTAAAACCACAATCTCATCCAACTTGAGATTTTCTACCTTTGTAGCTACATTCATGGACATTATTTGATTCTCCCAAGAACCCAGAAGACTATAGAGTAAGGCTTTGCATCACTGATTGTACTTTACTTCATCACTAATGACATTGGGGTGATTAATCAAGGCATTGACAACATTAAAGTGATCTATAACCCTATCACCATCCTTCATCTTCAAAGTCTACAACTTATTCTATAGAGCTATTAGATTCATGATTGGTTTGTCCTCATAGAACGAGTCAAACTTATTACAAATTTTATTTGCTATAATATCTCCTCACACATTCATTAACAAAAAGTTTGATAGATTAATGCTAATCAAGGCAATGAGAATGTCATTAATCTTGTCCCAAACCTCTTGCTTCATAATGTAGAGCTTTATGTCCTTCATGACAACCTCTTCTACATACTCTAAATAAGAAAATATTACATATTTAAGTTCCACAAATTAAAGTTGCATCCATTGAATGTCTCAACCTTGGAATGTTTAGATGCCATTTCTCCTACCACAAACATATTCCTAACCTCTCACTAAATCTAACTGCCTAAAACAAAATAGAACTACATCACGATAATTTGAGCTCTTTACTTGAACAACTATATTTGTTCTTTCTAATTAAAACTTGAAAAAACAAAACCTCAACCACCCAAAATTCCTTAAACCAAGTTTCCTCAATTAAAAAAAAAATTGCCCCATTGAAACAAACAACCACTATAATACAAATAGTTAAACTTAAACAACACCCTAAAACTAATAAAAAAAACTACAAATATAAATAATAGAATATAACAAAATAACCTTCACATAAATAAATAATTTTATTATATTAAATATAATAATTATTTATTCTTTTATTTTATGTATTATAAAAACAAAAATCTCAAAAATTAAGAATATACGTGAGAAACCCACTAATGATTGAAAAACATAAAAACAGAGAACCACTCATAGGAATTTAAAAACATAAAAATTTAAAGCGTTACATGCAATCCTTCTTTATCTTTACCGGTGTTATGGTCCAAGACAAAAAGCATTACATAGAAATCAATTCATTATTTTTACCCCTCGTTAAGACAAGAAAAGGTAAAACAAAGAGAGTGGGAAAATGCATTATATATATATTATATATATATATATATATATAAAGATAACAAGAGACAGTGTGAAATGCATAAATATATATTTTTTTAGAATTATGTTTATATAGTTGGGTGAATATATATAAAGGAGTTATATTTTTAGGAAATGTGGTAATGAAATTTCAAGTTTTTTTATAGAATTGATGTCTTCAAAATTTATATAAGTATTGTGAATTTTGATTCGGAGTAAAAAGACAAATTGTGAAAAATTATATTGTTGTCCTAATGATATTTTTTGCAAAAAATTAAGTGTCCCATAATATGTCAATTTTCCATTAAATGAAATGTTTGTCTTTGCAAATTTTCACACATCTTAAGAAGTATGTGTGTGTTCATGTAGCATAATTTCATCTAAAATGTTTAATATATATGTGTGTGTGTCAGAGAGAGGGAGAGAGAGAATGAGAGAGTTAAGACTTTTATATTAACTTTTTTTTAATGCAAAAATATATATTTTTTATTACTTATCGAAGTTGGTAAAGTTTTTTTTCAACTATTAAAATAAATTGAAAAAGAAAGAGTGCCCTTTTAAAGAGGACTAGTAAAAGCAGATAGTGCTATTTTTTGAATTTTTTTCTTTGTATATATTTTATGATATTGATTTTTTATTCAACCTCTTTAAAATTGTTCAAAAAAATTTCAAACATTATGTTTAAAAGAAATCGATGGAAATATCATATGAATTTGAAAATGTCAAACTCATATGCCATTGGATAGAGGATTCATTCATGAATTCAACATGATCAACTGCGCCACCTAAGAACAAATTTTTCCTTAAGTCAATACAAAATGGTGTTGCAGGAAATTTTGTAGAAGGGGTGCTGAAATTGTGGATTTTAGGACTTCAGAGGCTCGATCGAGTGCTTAAAACACTTGATCGAGTGTTTAAATTTAAAATTCAAATAGTGCGATTAAGGGTTTCATAAACCTCGATCGAGCCATATACATGGTTAACGGGGGCTCAATCGAGCCACTATGGCTTGATCAAACTACATAGCTCGATTGAGCTATTATGCTTGATCAAGTCTTTATAAGAATGTTTTGAATGATCTAAACTTTAGCCTTTTACCACATTTTAAATTTCCAAATTGAATTATAATTTTCGTTATCATGTTATGTAAAAACCTTATTAAATTTAATATTAATATTAAAAAAAAAAAGATTATTATTATCTATTATTAAATAGATTATGACATCTTCTATTAATATATTAATATAAAAAAAACAATAAATATAATGTTAAATAATTTTTAATTTGATAATATATATTATTATCTTAAATAATATAAAATTAGTTATATTATAATATAAGTGCACAACTATATTAATAAATAGGTGATATTTCACAACATCAACAAAGAGACATTAGCAAAGAGAATCTTACAAAGATGACTCAATATGTTTTTTTTTGTTTGTCAAGTTGTCTGTGATCTTCCAAGCTTGACCTGTAGCTTGAGAAACCGCGACCCAAGGGCATCTAAGCCATTAAAGTCATCGGGGGGTCGCACCCGGCCTGGGCCACACCAGCCCTAAGTTGTCTGGATTTAGCATATTTCATCCCCTTGCACGAACGCAACAACCTCCATGAGGTTTTGATCTTGGGTCGCCTTGCTAACGAGGCTCATCCTCAACCGGTTGTGCTAGTAAGAATTGAAAAGCTAACTCAATATGTTAATTTTATTTAACCTAATTTTTTTTATAAATCTAACATAATAAAATATATAAGATTTTTAAAACCCTGAAGCAATCATAACCTAAAGCTACCTTTAAAGAAACATTTAACCTAAACAGTGCCAATTGGAAGACATAAAGCGCTCTATGTATCTTTGATGGAGGTGGATGGAACATTAATATTTTGTTAAATTTTAAATAATATTTCCATGGAAAAATATCATTTTCCCTTAAGGTGAATGTACAACACACATTTGAAATCTTGATAAATATGTGAGAGCTATTGTCACACTCTCGGTTAAGCTCTTAGTTTACCCGCAGTCTGTGCAAATGGCACGTTAAAAAAAGGGCTCAATCGAGCCTTAAAGATCGATCGAGCCATAACACTCGATCAAAGGTTTGTTTTTAACCCTCTATCCAACTACTTTTTTAGCACCCAAGGAGCTTGATCGAGTGCTTAAGAAAGGTTCAATCAAGTGCTTAAATGGCTCAATCGAGCCATTGTTTTTCCACCCAAATGAGTCCTCTTTCGCAAAAAAGTGTAACCCAGCTCGATGCTTTCACCCTATTGAATTCATAAAATATTGAATTTACTAAAAATATATTAATATGAAGTGTTACCGTTTTTTTAAGTGGAGTTTAAGTTAAGTTTTTCTTTTTTGTAAGCTCATGCAAGTGATTTATATTAATAAGTATTACATTGATAATAGTTCATGTTCACTTGACCATAAGGCTGACAGAGGAGGCCAACACCTCAACCACATGTACACAAAACCCTCAAAATTACAAACTAACCAATACAATACTAAACTTAACATGGTAGAGAGCATACTTACATTATCTATTAGCTATATTCACCATTGGCTTGAAGCACTACTTTGACTATTGAGTATGAACAAAAAACTAGCGGAGTAGACCTCAAAACAATAGCCATTTCCCTGAACTTTATGCAAGAAGGTGGCCGTGGTTACTGTAACAAAACAAACCCTTCGAAGGTCTGAAGAGAAAACCAAGGAAACACTAGAAAGACCATACCATTGTGACAATGTCCTTGTAGAGTAACAAGTGCATAACCCAATGAAAACTCTAATCTCAGATGATAACCGAAGATAGGGGTGATGTGTTTCCCTATGGAGAGATGTTTGTTGGAGGTGTAACAATCAGTGACAGGACATTGATGACAACAAGGGCGTCATTCTCCTTAGCTGACTCAGTCTTCAAATCAGAGAGTACAAATTTATTCACCCTTGTTAATCTAGTCTCAATGCCATCAAGGTTGAACTGAATGTTTCAAGGAATCCTTTTCATATCTTCTTGGCCTCCAAACAATTTGTAGTTGTCGACTTGCTTATCCCAAAAAACCATGTGGAACAAACTCTCCAATTGTTGATGTAATGTTATAGAATGTAGGAAATGAAGTCGATGCTTCTTAAATCTCCCTGGATCTAAAATCTAGTATCAGCGGTCTCTAACAACTTCTTAATAAAAAAAAACCTTTCACCAAATTCTTTCCATGCCACTCGAAGAATCTCCTTCTTTACTTTTAGAAAGATTGAGTCAAAATAATCCACCACAGACTCCCCATCAAAAAGTCTCCTCCCGTCGTGAGGAGGAGCTTGTCATTCCACCTCTAAGACCCTCTAAGACTTGACATTCTCTGCAAATAAAACATAAAAGCAGCTTAAGTTAAAGTTAGTTTAATAAGAACGGTTTAAGTTAAAGTTAGTTTTAATATTGAATCGGAAAAATATCTATTCATTGTTATAAGGATTGTACGAAGTCGGTTTACTTTGGGTTTTTTTACCGTTTATGTTTTAACTTTTTACATGTGATTCCATCCTCAATTCCTTTCATAAAATTTGAGGCTGACACGTGAGACCTTGATGAATACAAAATGCTGCACACGCCAACCAATTTACACCACATAAACCATTCATTCAAAAAAACCAATATTATGATAGTTTCTGATAAATTGTGGCAGCTATTTACTGGCATTGATCTCGTCTTAGCTGCCATAAACTCTGGCAGCTATTTATTGGCATTTATCTGGTCTTAGCTGCCATTGCATGTGATGTATTAGGATTTTACTTGTCGTGATCAAATCACTGCAGAAATATTGTAATGATCTCCAGAATTTCTTGGATCACTCAATGACAATGTTAAATTTTAAAGTAACTTAAATACGCAAGACAACCAATGGCCGAAGCCCGATACCTGATTATGACACTAACATACTTTTTATATCAACATAAATTACCTGATAGATAAGATTGTGAATCTTATCTTATGATACGGTTGGGCATCTATTCAAACTTGTCTGTGCTTTATTTACTGGACAGTGGGGTCTGAGTATCAGGAATCTCCAGGCATTTTCTGACTATTCTTACAACTAAATTAAGATGTTTGCGCTGTTTGACAGCATCTCATAAGGATAACGAGTAATATAATGGATGTGGGTTCAGAGCCAACATTTGGCACAGAATGAAGCTCGCTAAATTTTGCAATAAAGTAAATCCATCTCAATGAAACTCGCTGTTTGTAGCGATAGAGTAAGTCCATTTGCAAAAACAGTAAAGCTTGCATTTGCTTCTTTGATATAAAGTCCTTTTAGTAATTTCAATTGGCTTTCTATTTTTTTCATCGAGTACTGATTAAAAAGTACATTTAACTATTTTTATAAATCAGTGGATATATATATTCTGAGATTGGGGATGGTTATCGGTGGGAAATTAATTTATCTCATAAAATGTTTGAAGTTGATAAATTAATAAAATTTTATGCAATTTTAATGATAACCTTTTAATGATGAACCAACCATTATTTTATATCTGAACAAATTATTACTTCCATCAAATATTGTTATTTAAAATACATTTAAAAAAATAAAAATATATATTTGAAAAATTAAAAATAAAAACATTTTCTAATTGTTGAAATTTAAGGCGAGTTTTTATATGTGAATAGTGTAGGTTAACTAATAAATAAAATGGTTTTTTTTGGGAGGAATCTAATAATACAATTTTAAAGAGATTGTGATTTTTTTGTTGTTTAAAATGCACTTTTGAATGCATTTTATTTTTTCAAATTAAACAACTTAACCTCATAATTCTTAAGAATCTTTACCAAAATTTGAATAAAATTTACCAAGAAAAATGTCTGAGAAAAGTACATTTCATCTATTAATTAGACTACACCTATATAAATTTATTAAATATACCTAACTTTCCCAATATCAATAATCACATTACAAACAAATATATCATAGGAAAATTTTCAAATTAGGGTGGGGAAGAAAACAAGCGAACATCCCACTAAGTGACTAGCACTTTCTTGACCCTACAGTATCCATATTATTATTATGGAATATAAGTTGATTCCACTTTCTAGATTTTGGTGGTAGGAATTTTGTTAAAATCAATTATTAAATAGTTTAATTGCTATTTTTAAATATTGTACAATAGCTAGGAGGTTTTGGTCCAACGACTACGTATGGTGGTTTGGTCCCCACAAGCCCTGATGTTCATTTTATGAGAGGGCTATGTAGTGACTCTTTCTTGATTCCTGTGAATAATATGAAGAGTATATTTAAGTAAAAAAATTATTATATTAATACAATTTCTTTTTAATTGGTCCGAGAATTGATTAAGGAAAAACATAATTAAAAAAAGAAATTATTTAGAAAAAGGAATTGTCACATAGTTTTTATTAGCTATTTGCATTCAAGGTGTTCAGCTAGATATAGAAAATGCCCAAACATAACACACCTAATAGGGGTTTGGAAGTAAAAAAAATAGTATTTAAAAAAATAATAGCATTTAAAAAAATAAAAAATCATCATGTAGCTTTCAATTGTGATTTGTATTTAAGTTAAATTGACATTTTTGTCACTGCTTTTGGGTGCAGATCCCTCACACTCTAATCCTTACAATTATTCGACTCTCTCTTTTCCAAGAAGAGAATATTATCACATAAATACGTACACAGAGCCATCTTTACAAACATAAAAATGGAAGGCAAGTATATCAATGACCACCAAGTTGATCCCCCATGATAATGTACTCAGTTATCACATCAGGTTATACAAAAGAGTAGACAAAGAATCTAATAGCCTTAATACAAAAAGTGCCTATATAGGACAATGTACTCAGTTATCACATCACTTTATACAACAATCTAGTGGACAAAGAATCTAATAGCCTTAATACAAAAGGTGCCTATATAGGACAATGTACTCAGTTATCACATCTGGTTATACAAAAGAGTAGATAAAGAATCTAATAGCCTCAATACACAAGGTGCCTATATAGGACAATGTACTCAGTTATCACATGAGGTTATACAAAAGAGTAGACAAAGAATCTAATAGCCTTAATACACAAGTGCCTATATACTGCAAGTCAAAAATCAAATGCAGAATTAATAAAATAGGATAACCTTTCTATTAATTCCACTGAAATAAGCCTCAGCTAATTTGTTCCCCCTGTAAAAGGACCGAGAACTTGATAATTCCAGATCTCATAACAATTCCCTCCTTCGATAAATTGTCTATCTCAACATATTCGTGGAGTTCGAATATCTATCTTAACTCTAGATATTCCTTCTCAACTCCGAATTTACCAAATGTCTAGAGGGATCAAATAGGCTCTTTTAGCTCACTCGAAAAGATATTTGCATCTCAATAGATTTGATATTTCTTGGTGTCTGATAGATCCAAAGTTAAGATGAATTGAAGCTAATTTAATTATTAAGTAACTATAATTGTTAATCTTAAGTCTTTTACTTTATTTTAAATTTTATGTAGTTTGACTGGGTCAATATATTAAACAGAAAATTAAATAACATTTTAAACATATTATGTAATATTTACTCAATACTTTAGCATATGTGACTAATTGCACATACAACATATATATGCTTCCATCCATTCACATGTTAAACAAATTTTGTGGGATCAAGTGGACTATTATGAACCTTCCAATGAAGACAAGGATAAAACATGATAGGAGAATTAACTCTTCATAATCAGATCCATTTATGCAAATTATTAGGTATTTATGTACTTTTTTCAATGTGTATCACATGAGTTAATGTCACTTTTTGTTATGTGAATTCATTTGTAGTTATTTATGGTTAAATTAGTAGAAAATAATTTCTGCTAATAGTGTTTGGGACAGTTAATTGGGGTTATTTATGGTGGTTGACTGGAATGCTGGTTATCTTACCCACCTAGATTCAAATCCTTGCTAGTGGCATGTTGAACTTTGATGCCTTGTAAAATATTGTTGTAATGGTTTTCAAGCCTGAGAAAACCACTCTTAAGTGAGTATAGTTGTGGGCTAGCCTAGTACCAACAACTTCACTCTCGTCACTCTTGCCTTTAGGCTCAAAGGAAGCCTAATTTCTTTCCTAAAGAAAATAATGTTCAAAATGGAATTTTAGAATATGGTGTAGTTTCATGAGATCCAACATGGATATGAAATATGAGATATAAGTGTTTAAATTTAATTAAACAAGTTGAAAGATAAATTTAATAATGATCATATATTATATGATCATTTACAACTTTGATAAGCTCATCATATAACTTTATATCCACTTAAAACACAGAAACAAATCAAGTCATGTATATTTTTTTGACATTGACATTGTGCTTGAACATGCGTGTACAACAATATGTGCATTGATACTTGTTCCTGGAGAAAATATGGATTTGATTCTCTTTTCTTTTGCTGGATTTTTCTATTTTAATGTACATTACAATGTCACAATACAAAGGAATTTAGTTAAATATATTAAAACATTTTTTTTTGTTATTTCTTCACCATACAAATATCACGCTTGCTTTTGACCTGGTGGTAGTGCTCTCTACTGCGTTGCTTCAGGGACTCGACCCGAAGGGGGTTTCTTTCAACTATCTGATTCGTATATGTGGGGTGTAGTACTCAGACACTTTTTATATTTGGTTATGAAGGTATTATTTTGGGTTCGTCTTTCTCTCTTTTGCAAAGTTTTTATGTCATAGTGTTTCCTTGGCTTCTATAGTCAGGTAATTCTCAATTCTCTCTATCTGGGTATAAATTGTAATATTCGTCGCCATTTATCCTACTAACTCTATTTCTCTTCCCTATCCCACCCTTTTGGTATTTCCAATGAGATATCAACTAGGGGTTCGGTTAGATGACGAGTCGCTACACTCTTGTCATCCCATATGCACTGCAACCATGTCTTTCACCAGGTGGGTGGATAATTGTTTTTGTTGGGGTTCTCTATTGATCAACTATTGCCATGCAAGTCTCTGGGTGCGTTCAACGCCCATAGTATTTCTAATGCTCTCTTCCTTTTACCTTATTATTAGTCCAGGCCTATTCATATTGTCAACCAAACCTGTTTTCCTTGGTATTTATGGCTCCTTGGCAGAGAATTCTGAGTCATTGAGGTCGTGCATCTAGTTCCTCCTCCCACATTCGTTGGTTGTTTGTTTGGGTATCAATGGCTAACTTCTTTGATACAATTCCTCCTAAGGTAAGGTGGGAAATCATCCTTCTTGAATCAAAGGAGTTTTGGGAATGGGATTATTTCTTAGATTCAGAAGTTTGAGGCATTTCTCTAAAGTGGGTTCCAGATCTCGGTAAATTTCGGAAGTGAAAGCTCCACTTCGTCCATTCTATCACAGTGCACCAGAAAATGGAAACTCTCATGTGTATGGTCCTTAGTGAAAAGCAGGTTGACAATTATAAATTGTTTGCGGGACATGAGGACATCAAGTGAATCCTTAGGGACATTTGCTACAACCGAGATGATGTTGTTCCCCTGCTTTGAAGGGTAGAAAAATATGTTGTCTTAGGTTCCAACATTGAATCCAAGGAGATAAATGAAACTCTTGATGTCATCAATGAGGCTCCACCCAATGTAGCTCCTCATGCTGCCTCTGCTAAGTGGAACTCATCACCCCTCTCTCTTGTCATTATCTCAGACTGAGGCGACTAGTGGCATGACAACACCAGGTCCTCCTTATTTCTTGATTGATAGTGTCTAGTGGTGGTGGTGATAGTAAGTTATCGTGGTCTCATGGTCAATCTATATGTTCTCCTATCAAGCCAACTTAGTTTTTTTGGATGTTTTATGAAAATCACCGATTTTTGTTTTTTTGCTAAGTGCTAACATGATGTAAAAATCCATGTTATTTTACATAGTTTTCCAAACGTACTCATGATAGTAAATAACTTTAGGGACTGATGTATCTTAGAGATTAGAGGGTACATATTGAAGAAGCCTTTCTCTCATAGGGCTGTGTTGGAGTGATTCAGAAAATCTTTAGTGTTTGATGTAAACTTTTTGGATAATAGAAATCTCATTAGAGAAATTCTGAGGTCTAAAATGGGTCTCAAAACAAAAATTTATAACCAAAATAAACTTTATAAGAACCAATAAGATTCAAGATGATGATGTCAACCATGGGAGATGATTCACTATTTTTGGAATAAAAAGTATAAATATACAAATATAAAAAAAAATAAAAATACTACTTTTTCAACTTAGCTCCCTACGGTTTTACTCAAATTTTGAGCGACATCGCTCATCGGATAGAAAATTTAATTCCTTGTCTAGGGAGTACCCATGTTGCATACTTTCGATGGACTTTGCTACATGAAAAATGAGAAATACATGAAAAACATGATTGCAATAATTTGTTTTTATGTATTTCTCATTTTTTATGTTGTAGGCTCCATCAAAAGTATGCAACATGAGTACTCCTTGGATGAGGAATTAAATTCCACATCCAATGAGTGCTCCTGCTCAAAATTTGAGTAAAACCGTAGGGAGATAAGTTGAAAATACACTTTGAAAAAGTGGGGTTTTTTTTTTCCATCTAAAATTTGATGATGTAATCTAAGCTTATTTTATTATTTCCAATATTATTTTATAATATTCCTTAGGAGGCCCATTTCAGACCTCAATATTTCTTTAATGTTTGACGAAGCTTACAAAAAAACAACATTTATTTTTAAATTTTCTTCCATACATAAAATAAAATTCACTATAAATTATAAACTAAATATTTAAATTATTTATTTGTCTTGTAACAGCTAACTTACTTGACTTTAAATGTTTGTGATTTCATTTATAGAAGAAACTATCAAGGAAACACTAAACCTAACATGGCCTCATTATTCACCTCCTTGATGCTTCCTTTTTATCCTAGACATATGGAGATATAAGAACTCAATGGAATTAACTATCTTCTTGGGTCTATGCATGAAGCTGAGTTACATTTTTTTCCAAGATCATGCATTTTGGGTGACAAAAATAGCTTGATTGAGCCATTTTAAGCACTTAATCGAGCAATCTTTGAGCCCTTGATTGAGATTTTTGAGATCATAAAGAGAGCTCAACCGAGCATTAAAACAAATTCTCAATCAAGTTCTTGTGTAAATTGAGGTTATCTAGGAGCTCGATCGAGTTAGTGTGTCAATCGAGCCATGTTTTCGAAATTTCCCACCAATACAACATAGGCATGGAATTAAAAAAATGACTTAGTCAGTCTTATAGCTCGATCAAGCTATGGGCTCATTTGAGCCTTAAAGCTAGATCGAGCCTCAAAAGCTAGATCAAGCTATAAGTTAGATCTAGCCTTAAATCTAAATCAAGCCTTAAAGCTAGATCAAGCTATAGGCTAGATTAGACCTCTATTTAACCACATCAAGGGCTTGATCAAGCATTTTAAGTACTCGATCAAGCTACTGAGGGCCTAGAAAACAAAGTTTTAGCTCCCCTTTCATAAATTTCTCCACAACACCATTTTGTACCCTGTCAGATTTAGGGCATAATTTGTCCTTAAGTTGTGGAGTTTATCATGTTGGATTTGTGAAAGAATCCTCTATCCAATGGAATATGTGTTTGACACTTTCAAATTCATATGATATTTTTCATCTAATTTCTTTTAAGCATAATGTTTGAAATTTTTTTAGACAGTTTCAAATGGGTTGAATAAAAAATAAACAACACAAAATATACACAATGAAAAAACTCAAAAAATACCAATATCTTCGCTTATGAATCCTCTTCAAAAGGGTAGTCTTCGTTTTCAATTTATTTAAAAATTTAAAAAATTCTAACGCGAAGACACGTGTCTGCAAAATGAAATTGAAATATTACTTTGTCAACTTCAAAAAATAATAAAAAATAGAATTTTGCATAAAAAATAATTTTTTAATATGAAAAACTTAACTCTCTCCATGTAGATCATGCTCACATATGTGTGTGTGTGTGTGTGTGTGTGTATTAGAATAAGTTATGCTACACAAATACATACATACCTCTTAAGATGTGTGAAAAATTGCAAGGGCAAATAATTTCATTTAATTGAAAATTGATAGATTATATGCCACTAAAATGTTTGTAAAAACTTATCATTAAGATAACAACATAATTCTCCACAAATTGTCTTTTTATTTTGAATCAAAATTCACAACTCTTATATGAACTTTGAGGACTTCAATTCAATAAAAAAAAATTAAAATTTCATCACCACATTTAGCTAAAAAATATAACCCATCTTCATTTATTCACTCTCTTATTAATTTTACTAAATAAAATATTTTATATTTTATATTTTCCATGTGCCATGAATTTCTAATGGATATTGAATCAATCTATCACATAAGAGCTAATGACATAGCACAATGGAGGGCATCTATTATAGGCCCACTTCCTTGTTACCTAGACATACTGGGAAACTCTAAGTAAATCCATGTTTTGACCAATTGAATTTTCATTTCATTTTAATTTATTAAATAGGTTGAAAACACATTATACATTTCCCCTCGACTACTTTACATTGGTAATAATTTTATAGTGTTGTTGATTTATTTTTGATTAATTGTGAGCCTAGACTATTTTTGAAAATAATTTTTGATATGTAACAAGCGGGAATACAACCGTTTTTTCATTTATTTTAAATTGTTTTTAGTAACGTAATATTTTAAATTATATTGGTTTATATTAATTATTATGAATATTAATATTTTAAATATTTTTTTGTTTATGGGACAATGAATGTATGGTTAAGGCACTGTATGTGATACATCACTGACTAAAATTCTTATAGGTAGTCTCACTTACTTAGTTTTGAAATAAATATATTTAATAAGTAAAAACTATTATTATTATAGGTTAGGTAAATGGAACTATCTATAGAACTAGTGACCTTAACATCAAAGATTGCCTTAACGACCATCATAATGATACACCTGATTACCATCTACTCAAAACCCAATAAATTTAAATATAAGTCTTTTGTTTATTGTTTGTTCATCTCTATTGCTAATATTGCATCTTTCTAAGCATAACTAAAATCTAATTTAGCTAAATAAAGTATAAAAAAATAGTACGCATGAAGTGTAAACCAATTGTTTTGAGTGAGCTTTAGTCCCCACTTGATCTTAGGTTCAAACCTCATGGGAAGGGGTTGTGGATGGAAGTAACTTTGGGGGAATTAAACTCTCCCAAGGGGTAAGCTCAATCAAGTTTTGCATAATAATAGTGATAGCATCCCACCATGGGTAAATCGTTCTTCCATCCAATAGATAAGTCGGCCCAACCTAGACTCAACCTAATTACAATAAAAATATATTTAAATTTAAATTGATATTAAATATGATCATGGAGGAACTATGCATTTGGTGCTTGGGAGGAAACTTACTAAAATTCAATCTATAATATGATTGTCATGATTAAATAAGTAAGGGGGTGAATTAGTTGTATAACTCAAAGTTTACCAATAAATAGAAAATCTCATCTAAAAGATCTTAGGACTCACAACCAATATTACAAATGAATTCAGAACCAAAAAATTTCATAAATTTATAATAGTTTAAAAATCTATAAAGTGAAAAATAAACATAAAATTGTAAACATCATAAGGATTTGAATAAATGGGCAATAATTGGAAATGCATACTTATTAAAAATTATTAAAAACCACATTAATAATCATCATTTTTTTTTTTCCGATTTTACTTTACTCACAAAAATTCTCTAAAAGTGAACTACCTAATTTCATTTAGTATTTTCCATCAGTCCACACCATGTAACCAAAATGGTTAGTTTTTAGATAGTTACTCATATACACAATAAATCATTTTGTTAACATTATCTTCTACATGAAGAAATATATCTCTTCCCTCTTCTATCCTTCTAATATTTTTGTGTTAATGAACTAATTGAACCTATTGCCTTATTCCTCTCCTTCGTATGACTTGGTTGAATGGTGTTGATCTTGGGAAATGCTATGGATTTTTCAATTACCCAAGCATGCTTGATGGAGGTACATGGCCTCATTGCTATGAGATGGATAAGAAATATTTGAGTTGAATAGGGTGAAGGGTAGTGCATTTTATCTAGGGTTTTCAACTTTATTGATGACCAAACCATACAACATACTTAACTTAACTTTTTTCAAAAGACTTTGTTGTTGATACAATAATCAATGATTACTATAGAGAAAATTCATAAAGATTGATAATGGGATATCCATAATTTGATGATGTTTCCCTATTTACCAAAATTACCATTCATGAGGCCATCGATGTCATTAATCAAATAAACAATGGTGACACAACCAAATTGGTTGGTCTTTGCCTTACCTCAACTTTCTTATAGCTTCCAAGGTGAGTTATTTGAAAAAACCTATGGGGTTGTGATGGGTTCTCCTCTCTCCCCCATAGTTGCGAACTTATTCATGGAAGATTTTGAGACCAAAGCTTTGGCCTCTACTCCATTCCGCCCCAAGAAATGGAAGAGTTTCGTGGATGACACTTATGTCGTTTGGCCCCATGGTCGTAAGAAACTAGATTTGTTTCTCATCCATCTGAATTCCCAGTCTGAATCCATCAAGTTCATGTTGGAAGTTGAAGAGAATGGATGCCTTCCTTTCTTGGATATTCTCCTTTCTAGGATGGAAGATGGTTCCGTGTCTCACCAAGTTTTTCGCAAAAAAACTCATGTGGAACAATATCTTAATGTTGCTTCTCATCATTTTTCGACACAAAAATTAAGAGCTCTTAACACCCTTGCCACTTGTTCTCTTAGGATTTCTGATGAGAATCACTTAGAAGAAGAAACATTTCATCTGCAGAATGTTTTTGAAAATAATGGCTATAGCAGACAACAAGGAATATTGGCTTTTCAAAGAGCCAGTAAAATATCTCGAGTTAAGGAAACTCATGATGATCAAATTTCTAAGGTATTTCATCCCTTTTCAAGGGAACCACGGATAAGACTAGTCATATTCTTAAGGAGAATAAAGTTGTTGCTACTGTCAAGCCCTTTAATACCATTAGGAATTCTCCTAGATTTGTTAAAGGCCCAATTAACCCTAAGGACATGAAAGGGGTCTACTCAATTCCTTGCTCATGTGGGATTCCTTACATTGGTGAAATTGGTCGCTCCATTAATCAGAGAATACAAGAACATGCAATAGACATTAGACATAATCGCTCTTGTTCCTCAGTTTTAGCTGAACATGCGGTGAAATCTAAACGCCATATCTGCATAAAGGATTCCCATGTCATAGCTAAGGTTAACCATTTCCATCATAGAATGCTAAGAGAAGCCATTGAGATTGAGAAGCATGTGATCAATCTCAATGGCTGGAAATTAAGCAGGAGTTGGATTCGTGCCCTCTCCTCTTTATTTCCCCGCATTCCTCTTGATGTCTTATCTTTATTTTATTGTTGTTGTCTTTTTATTCTTTCTCTATTCTTGTCTTTCACTTTTTTGTTAATCTCCCTAATAATTCCTTTTTATTTATATTTAACTAATTTCATAAAATATATCTATCATCTTTTCTAACATTTTTTAAAATCTTTTTTCAAATAATTTTATTACATTATCTCTTTGATATTAAAAATAAATCATAGATTAATAAATAAATATTATTCTATTCAATTAAAATGAAAATAAATAATAAATTACTATCTATTTTCATTTTCATTTCAATTTTTCTCTCTTCTTTCCTGTTTCGTTAATAATTCATTTTAATTATATTTTAGTTTTATTGTTCTAATCAACATATTTGATTATTCTTATTATAACATATATATATCCTCCCTTCTATCATTTTTTAATACTTTTCAATTAATTTTATTATCTCATTGATATTGAAAATAAATCATAAACTAATAAATAAATATTATTTTATTTCATTAAAAGGAAAATAAATAATAAATTATTAAATAAATGAATATTCTATCCTTAACTAATTCCTAATTCATAGGAACCCTCTTTCAATGACTAACTCATAACAACTAATTCCAGGTCAGGATGCATCTCTGCTATTTAAATAGTTAGGAAGATTGGTTTTTTCACCGTTGTCATGAGGATGAACCATATTAGTTGGTTCAAAATGTCAACCAAAATTCAATAATGTGATTAATCCGAAAGACATTCCCTTTATCAATATGGATCACAAAAGTCTTAGATCTAAAATTCTAACAATGTCAAAATGTTGAGCTAACATATACTTAATGTGTCACTACTACCAAAAGACAAATATGTTCGTCCAATGTGTATCATATGCCCATGAACATATTACTATTTTGTAATGAAGATAAATACCTTCTTTAAATTTTGATAAATTAAATATACGATTTAAATGAATCTAATGGTTAAAAATATGTATTTCTTCTTAAAATATCACATAAAAATAGATACACTTCCATATATCTTAAAAATAAAATCCTTCCCTAATGAAAATCCTTTATCTCAAAATAAAAAAACACACCTATCAATTTAATGCGAAACTCAATTGTAATTTTAAAATTATAATATTATAATAGTAAAGGTAGCATGATTAGAAATGATCTTGTCAACCATCTCTATTCACATTTTAGTCTTCATTACATCAATGAACACATTGCACTCCATTTACATCAATGAAAACTACTTTCGTGACATTGAAAAACGTAATATATTTTTATATGTTCACATCTATATACATCATAGTAGGGTATATGTCCTATGGTTCAAAGTCATTAAATTGGTTTCACCAAATTAATGAGTGCCATGTAAATGGCGGTAGATAACGATATTTTAATATAGTTAAATTCACACAAATAAAACTTTGGTGCTGGAAATAATTATTTGTACTTTGCTTTATCCGCATACAATCATATTAAAATAAATTCTTATTTGGTTGTTTGTAATTATAATATTAATATATTTTTATATAATAATTTTATTAATAACACTTATTACAAGTTAAATCGAACTCCAAACTGTTTTGGAAAGGTAAAATGAGATAAACTCAATAAAACTTTGATTATTTCATCATTTATATTTATATTATTATTAATCCCTACTGTTTTGGCATGGGATTATAGTAATAAAAAATGATAAAGTTAATATTAGTTGAGTTGTTTGCTAGTGACAGTTGATTGAATATAATCAAAGCTTTCAAGTACATAGTGATTTACCATAGTATTTGGCCTCTTCCCAAGGTAGAAAGGCGGAAATCATATATCATCTTGTCTTTGTGTTATTCATTTGTTCTTCATTTTTTGGACTTGTCGACTAATGCTAACATTAGTCTACCCGTATAAAATACTAGCTCCCAGGTATTGTCTATGCAGGATTCGATATTGTCTATATTGGAATCGCTACATCCTTCCTGAATCGATATTGTCTATATTGGAATCAGTACATCCTTCCTGTTGTGACCAATGGGATTTCACTTTTATTAGTCTCTAAAGTTGTCACATGTTGTTGCTTAGTCTCTGAAGTTGCCATCTGCTATTGTTGTGTCTACTGTGGCATTACTGCATGTTGTTGTGGTGCCTATGGAACCGAAGTTGAACGGAAGGGAAGGGAACTAAAGCTGGAGAGAATAGAAGAAGATTAGAGAACAAAAGGAGATCATAAAGGAACTGAAGCTGGAGAGAACAAAAGAAGATCATAGTTGTGTTGTGTTTTTCCTAGTGCTCAGTGGAGGAAAACCAAGGATCCTCACGACTGTGTGTGTTTTTTTCACTGCCATGTGTTGGTAAGGAATTCTTTGCAGGAAGAACTTCTATGTGATAAGGGAACTTCCCTCTGATCTGGCTTCTCTGCAGTAAGGGGAGACTAAATCTCACTCACTTCAAGCAATCTCACTTGACTTATTCGATGAAGCATAGAGGCAAAGGTAACATAGCGATAGAAAGTGTATTACAACCAACAAGGGAAGCATAGCCACTAGCATAGGACTAATAAAAAATGGCCAACGCCTACAAACGTGCACTTTCTAATGGTAAGACGCAGGTCCCAGAGCATTCTATAGTCCCTAGAGGAAGAAGAGTTATTTGGCCGACATACCTTCCATTTAGAAGCCTCAGAAAGCCTATTCGAAATCCAACATCCTATTCTATTCCAACTTTCCTTCGCCCAGTCCCAAAGCTTTCCAGCTTTCCTTTGCCTAGTCCTAGAGCTTTCATATGAAAAAGAAGGAGCTTCAGTTTTGAACCTTTTGAACCTTGAAGCAGTCTCAGTTGAAGTTGCAGTGTACCCATCAGCATCAAAGAAGGAAGAAAATTCACCACATGCTATTGATAGCCAAAGGCAAAGGGTCGTCAGGCCAAAGGCGGCCTTCTTCCTTCAGCTTGGCCCACTCCCACACTATCAGTTCCAATAGGTAGGTAGCTCAGAGTTTCTTTTTTCATTGATCATAAGAACAATGCCTCAAATAAAAAGGTACAAGGTACATATAATAGATCATTCTTTTATAAACTATCTGTCATTTCATTCCTCACAGACTTATTCTTTCATTACTCTATGGATCAATTTATTAGTTAACTAGCATAAGGGTGTATAGCTCTGCTAGCTGGGTTTTGCTTGAGAGAATAAACTATTGATGAACCCACTATCCTATCTAATCGGGTTCATTCGTTACCTGACTGAGATTAGATTAGTCTCACCATAGTGCTCTAATTGAGTTTGGTTATTGTTAAACTCTACGAATGGTAAGCCATAGGGTGAACTCCTTGTTTAAGCATGGCTCGAATGGCATATTGAAATGCATCACATTCAATTGCAAATGGCTCCTGGAATTTGGGAATCTGTAGAACTGAGGTTGAGCGGAACTTGTGCTTTAACTGCTTAAAGGTATCTTCATCCTCTGGGCTCTATAATCTCATCCACTTAGTGGGGATACATTTTTAATGAGCTTTCCGTATGACTCGTTTGAGACAATAAATTACCCTGTAAGAAGACTCTATTGATATGCTGGATGACTAATTTCAGAGAAGTTCCCATCACCTTTGGTTGCTTGGTCGAGAAACTGAAAATTAGATGAAGGGTCTGATCTTGCAACAAAAGATCCAAAGGGGGCACTTGGCTACATGTAAGCCACACTTGGCAACTAGGCAGTTAACTTTTTTTTTTTTTTTTAACCATTTAACCTTCATATTTACTTTTTTATTTTATTAAATTTTAAAAATTATTTTTAATTTAAGTATATCTTTGCATACATGGGACGTGTCTAGGCATGTCTTGCTGAATTTCGAATTTCATTTATTGGCAGCTGTTAACCCATGGAGATATGTGAATTCTCGCCCAGGTAGGCTCTTTTCTTGCATATATCAAAGCCCCGGGATTGAGTTGTAGTAATGTATCTCGCCGGCACAACACGACAGGCCTTTACTAAACAAAAATTTGAGGAGGAGAGGGAAGGAATCGAGCTTAATATAGAAGTGTGCAAACATAGGCACCTATAGGAGAAACTTCTACAACAATTGCACTCTACAAGAAGCTACATAAGAGGACCGCTGTAGCTTGAGGCCTAAGGGTTTCCTACAGTAAACTCAAAATTACACTTCCAACATGTGAAGAAGACCTGCCAGGCTCAACTACCACCTCCATCATGCAAATCATTACTAAAACCAAGGATCTCAACCAAAAGAGGTATGTCACATCAACCTTGGTTTAGGTAATCATGCATTTATAATACCCCATTGTGCATAGAGGGCTTGGGCTTTGTGCGATAATCCAATCACCTCTAGCCATGTCCACTCCTAAGGACTGTATCAAAGATCCCAATTAATATGATGAAAGCCCTTCTTCTCCTATAGGTCGGCCCAGAGAAAGTCCTGCAAGATCTTCTCCAGGTTGGCCTAGAGAAAGTCCTGCAAGAGCTTCTTTGGCTGAAGATAGGAAGCATGAGATGGATCCCAACATGAAGAGTAATACACATGGGTAGCAGTTAGGACCTTAGACCAAATTTGGAATCCTGTCACCAAAGATAGGGGTTAAGAGATCCATTTATCCACTATCTTGGCTATTCGTCGAAGCACAACATCCCACAAAGCCTTCGACGAGGCCTAGAAGGAGAATGAAATACCCATAAACTGAAAGATCTGCCTGTTGGATCAAGGACCAGCACTAGATGGCAAGCCATTCTAGAAGGGTACCCTAATTTAGTTGATAACACTTTGTTTTACCTGCCTAGAGTTTTGAACCCAAGGCTTCATTGAAGATTTGAATACAATAAAGGTTGTTTTCCATTGATTCTTTTTCTTCTTGAATCAATTTACATTGCATCATTTCATTTCATGATCAGATTATTCTTAAGGAAAACATTCTCTCATAGGATTTTCGATCTTATTTATTTCTTTCAGATATTTCTAAACTTTTTATATCTCGTAAATGTATTCTCATTTTATAATACTCTCTGATGTCCCCTCTCTGTATACACATCATCTAACTCTTCTTGATTTTGACAATCTATATTCACATAATGGGAAGCTTAGATGAATTTCTCCATGACTACAAACCCGCTTCACCTTTAAATTGTGTGCGTTGATTGGTTATCGAACTTGGATCATGTCGAGGCCTGGCTTTTTTGCATGATTGCGACACCTAGAATTGTCCACAATGGTCTAAAGCTGAGCAATATATTCATTGATAAAAGGCTGGAAGCACATGCATCAGAATTTGGTCTTGCAAAGCTATTGGATGATGGTGAAACATGTCACCATTGTTGTTGCAAGCCTTTTTAAGGTAGGAAAAGGGATGTAGTTATAGAATTGTAGGCAGAAACAAAGCTTCATCATCAGTACTCTATCTTTAGTGAAAACATTGGGCATCATTGTGGGCAGTGACTTTTCCAGCTTATCCACACTTGAAATTTTCAACAAGACAGTGAATATGAATGGAAAGTTTCTAAACCATAAGCTCTTTGTTTCCAACAATTTTTAGTTTTCCAATTTTAAGTTATCTATTTTCGGCGATTTTCATTTATGCTAATGTTACTTTTGTGCATAAAAAATTACTACAAGAAATCACAACAAAAAATATAATGTTTCTATCTCACAAGGTTTATTATAATGTTTCCGACAACAATTTAGGAAGATATTACTGATTCTCTTGACTAACAACAATAAAACATTATATGGCATCTTTATTTTTGTTTAGAGATTTGGAAATAATAAGTCAAATTATGGATCCATAAGTAGAAGTCTTTTTAAATAGGTGTTATACTCATGGATTACTGCTGAGTAAAATACACTCTTTTTTATCCATTTTCATTGGAAATAGATATTTTTTCCATAAATGGAATATCCGACAGGCAAGAAAGAGAATGTGGGGCATGATCAGATTGACATGCACACTATTGGGAAAAAAAGGTTGACCATTCAGGGTAATGAAGCATACGTAGAAGGTTTTTGGGTATCTATAAGTCCCACTCTTCTTTGAAGTCTAGAGAGCTTGGGAAAGTAACCTTTTGTGAGGCAACTAATCCATTCCATTTGGAGGAAATATAAACTTTTATATCAGCGTTGGCTACACAAATCTTAGCTTAGATTGGCAATTATCGAAAAGATGTAACCAACGAACCCAAATTGGTCTTGGTTACTGGGGATCCGAGGGTGATATGAATACATTTTTTCAGTTTAGTAATCAGGTATATGATGTATTTTCTTTACTAAACAAATCCCAACAAAAAATGTAAAAATATAAATCAAATTTGCACTTGGACTCAATTTGTTGCTTGTCATAATTTTCCTTTTATTCCATGTTTTAAATCTAAAATTCCCAAAAAATTGAGAAAAACCACCTTTTTACCATTATCATTAGTGTTTGGTGAGTCACCAGGGTGTTCTTATGCATTTTTCTGATTAAACCCCAACCTTTATCACACTTTCCGTGCACAACCAATATAGAGATCATGGTATGGTACACATTGACTGTATGGGTGTATTCTAGTGTTATGCTGTAATCCTATGTTAGTCTCAGGTATGATTTATGTGTCCTTTTTCTCTAGTTAGACTTGATATTGAATTTATTCTTTGGTCCCTTATATCATTAGGCTCTTCAGTCTACTACTCGATTGGTTGTTGGAGTCATTTTCTAATTCTATGCAATTTGTTTTAGTTGTATTTTCTACTCTGGATCTATGCTTGTTCTATGTGTTTTTGAGATGTGGCCTTGGGCCCTATGCTCTATTTTTGCAAGTCTTAAGAGCCATCCCTTATTTTTTGTGCACCTATTGGTCTTTATGCATCTCAAGCATTTCCAATCTTTCTTTCCAGCACTCGAATTAACTTTTGCATCATGTTTTCACTATTGTTATTATGACTGGTGACAAAGCCCTTGAGCCAAGCAAGATATGTGATGCTCATACTCAAATAGGCTTCATATTTTCTTTCTGTAGTGCCTCTCCATGATCTTAGGTACAAAGGTTGATAGGGTTGCATGAATGGATAGTTAACATTATCAGTGATGTACCCCACCTTATACTCAAGCTATAGTTGGTTCTTTGGTTAACTAAGCTACAGTTAGTTCTTTGGTTAACTTAGACAAGGACATCAACATACCTCAACTCAAAAAATTATGGCAATGTTCCAAGGTTGGATGCAAGATAAAGGGTTCTTAAGTCTAAAGATACTAAGGCATTCCATGTTATGGATTTCTATTAGTTGGCTAAATAGCTTAGATATGATCTGTGTAATATGCGGTATAAGCATATCTGTATTCATTTAAGCAGTGCTTCACCACCTATTAATCCAGCAGTTGACACAGTTGCTCGAGCTGATGACCCGGCAGAAACATAAGCAACAAAGTAAGTAGCTTCGGTTGATCTAGCAGCTGACCTAGTTTCAGTTTCAACAGCTATTACTACCTAATTACGCATCACTAGTCTAACCCAATCCTAGTAGTTCTCCATATGGTATCCATTCTATGGGTCTGGTCCGAGCAATTGTTATGTCTTTCCAACAGCAAGAATCAAGATCCGAGATCAAAATTGATGTCTTAGGGGGACAAGTGTACCTCTCCTCGGTCAAGCAGCTACTAACTCGAGGAAGCTACTAAGATCAGAGACAACCATTTTTCTATTCTTGGCTCAATGAATTCTGGTGATAACATGAACTCACATAGAAGCTGCCATTTTACATTCTATTCATGAATCTGTTCAAGGACTTAGAAATTTTGAAGCCAAATTAAGCATCTGCCTTTTCACTCCAATGTGAATCCTCAAATGTAACTCCATGCTTGTTAAGCATATATGTTTACTCTAGCTTGGGAGATCTACAATGTAACTCCATGCTTGTTAGGCATCTATGTTTTCCCTCTAGCTTGGGAGATCTACATCAACCACAAATAAATATTCAAAATTCGTTTTATTTGAAAAATATTGAACTCTTGACTAGACAGAGAGGTTTTCCACAGGTTGCAAAATTTGATTGAGAGCTATGGCTTCAAATGTATCAGGTTTTCAAATATTTGAAAAATATGGAGCACTTCACTGGATTGACTGGGTTATGACAGGAAACAAAGTTTGATGGAGTTCTAAATGATTGTAAATAACATTTATTTTTTATGGAGTGTTGAATGATTGTAAAGAACGTTTCCTTTATTTATTCTTTCTTCTAAAACATGGAATTAAAAGCTTCATTTCTTCTTTCCTCTGAAACATGGAACAAAAAACATCAAAGGATTTATCAGTCTCCGGGAAGATGCAACAACTATTTTGATTCTTCAAGACATCTCAGAGAATATTGCATCCAAGATGCAAAGACCTCTAACTCTTGGCTAGAATTGAATATTGCAAGTAGTACTTCCCGCCAGATAGGAATATTGCAAGTAGTACTTCCCGCCAGATTGGAATATGGCAAATAGTACTTCCCCTTTTGCCGAAGGATCTTGTTTATTATGAACCTAAAACACTGCATCTATTACCTGAATACACAATATCACAGTGTCATTAAGAAACTTAGCCAGTTTAAGCTGAATATATGCTTTCCTTATATGTTTTTCACTCATGGCAGGGACTTGCTGCTCAACAACCCTCCTTGTTTTATGATTGGTTTTATATGATTGTTTCATTAATAACACCTATTAAATCAAATTTCAATTTTTTTTGGAAAGTTAGAAGTTAAAATGAAATAAAGAAATGAGAAAAAATGTATTTATGGAAATTTAGAAGTTAAAATGAAATAAAGAAATGAGAAAAAATGTGTTTATGCAAGTATGGTTGATTATATATATTAGTTTTATTAATAACAACAATTACAATTTAAATTAGATTCCAAAATTGTTTGGAAAGTTAAATTGACATAAAGAAATTAATTTAGATATATCTTAACTCTAGATTTATCAAGTGTCGAGAGGGATTAAATCTCTTGAGATGCAAAAAGGATGTTTGCAAACATAAACATCTAATTTGTTGCAAATCTTAACCCATTTTTTGAAAGCAAAACTTTAAGAAATATTTGCACTTCTAGAGATTTGATCCATCTCATTGCTTGATAGGTCCGAGGTTAAGATAGATCTAGGTTGGTTTTAATTATATATATATATATATATATATATATATATATAAATAATATATATATATATATATATATATATATATATATAATATATATATAATATAAATATTTATATATTATATATAATAATTAAAACCAACCTAGATCTATCTTAAACTCGACCTATCAAGCAATGAGATGGATCAAACTTAGAAGTGCAAATATTTCTTAAAGTTTTTGCTTTCAAAAATGGGTTAAGATTTGCAACAAATTAGATGTTTATGTTTGCGAAACATCCTTTTGTGCATCTAAAGAGATTTAATCCTCTCGACACTTGAAGTTTTGCAAACATAAAACATCTAATTTGTTGCAAATTCTTAACCCATTTTTGAAAGCAAAACTTAAGAAATATTTGCACTTCTAGAGATTTGAATCCATCTCATTGCGAAGGAGTCCGAGGTTAAGATAGATCTTAGGTTGGTTTTTAATTATATAATATATATATATATATTATATATATATAATATATATATATATATATATATATATATTATATATATATAAAACAACAAATTTACAAAAGAATTAAAACCAATCCCTTCTTAAAAAAAATAATTACAGAGTAATTAAAAATTATATCTTAACTCTAATCTTACATCTTAATAGCAACATAATTAAAATTTATGTCTTAAATGTACATTATATATGTTATATGTTTTTATTTTTTATATTAATAGATGGAGGTTCAAGTATTAATACGTGGCATGTCTAAATCTATATTTACCTTTTCACATTTGCATAATACAATTAAGAAATTACCATATAAATGATCAAATAACAAATAACATTATGATAAAATAAACAATAGATCACATTAAAAAACAATACCTATCGACATATATTATTAGCATTTACTAAAATAATGTTAGTAAATTCATTAACTTTTCATGTACTTTAAATATACTATTAGTTTCCTTTATCACTGGGTACTAAATGTTGTAAATTTACAAGTTGAAAGTTTCTCACAAATCACCGAAAATTCTAAAAGTAGTAGATATAAAATATTGACCCTCGATGTTTTGTGAGTACCACATTCGCACAAAAAAAATATATTATTAATTTGCACAAGACATTAAATAAAATGAAAGATAATAATAAAAAAAAATATGGAGTGAAGTCGAATTGGAAGCTTGAACAAAATGAAACAACTCAACTAAGTTTAAAAAAATGCAAGTTTCAAATATATTATTAATTTGTAGAAGACATAAAATAAAATGAAAGGTGGTAGAAAAAGATTATCTAGGGTGAAAGTGGAATTCCAAGCTTGAACGAAACAAAATAACTCAACTTAGGTTAAAAAAGTTGTAAGTTTATGCAGAGTTGATAAATAGTGGGATTCAAGTGCCCTTCCTCCTATTTGGTTTGGTAGATACACGAGAGTAATAATGATGGTGATATCCATATGGTTGTGGTTGTTTCTTTTCTCTTCTAAAGGAGAAGCCAAGAAACAAATTAATTTGAAACTTCCATTATATTTTACTTCTTAAATCCTCTTATTTTTCTTCACTTCTTTTACCCTTTGCTTTTTCTCAGAAATTTTGCTGATTAAAACACTCATTATAATGATATGATAGACACATAATAGTTATATAACATTATATATGATCGGACCAGCCCAACACTTTTACAAAACTATCGTGTTGAAATGATTTTGTAATGTTTAACTGTCGTATGGGAATGATCTTGCAATGTTTGCGAGGTTGATTAAATCATTTGATAGTGATGACACATGTATGAAATGCAAAGCGGATATTTTTGGTGTTTGGTTTATGTTGCATTCAATTAAGTCATAATGGAGAGTACTTGCCTTGGGGTTTGCACTTCTTGCTCAACTCTTTGCTTGTTTGATTTACTCGTTGGTATTCTCGGTCATTTGCTATTGTCGTCGAGGGTTTTCTCTTCAATGTTCTGCAAGGTTTCGTGGGCAGCTATGCTGCAAGTCTTCGGTGCGTTTCCTGGTTACTTGTTGCTATGACTGTGTTGGTCCTTGACCCCTGGTTTGTAGACGGTTCTGTTTTGTCTTGTGGTTGCTTGGGTACGAACTCTGTTGCGTTTTGGTTTCTTTCTGCCATGGTTCTACAGGTCACCGTTTTGTTAGCTCATGCATTGAGGTTTTCTATTTCTGGTTGGCAACTTGATGTCCTCTTGTCTCCAGCTTCGGCTCGATGGCTTTCTTCTGTTGTCGGCGTAACACATAGGTAATTTATCGATCTCTGCTTCAACTTATGGATATCTTTCCATAGTCCCTGACTTGGATTGCTCCTTGTTCTCCACAGTCAACCGATGCTATCGACGAAAAGCCTGTCTCAGGCCTCACTGCAAACCCTCAGGTATCTGTTTGCAGTTTCAACGGTTTAGTTTCTCTTCCCAGCTCTATACTTCCACTTCTATGGCAATGTGTCGGCTAACACCTGCGTATTCTTGACTATCCAGGTGTTAAGGGTTTGCTGTTGGAGGGTTTGGTGTCACGTGTCTCGGTTTTGTCAGGTAGGCTCTGCCTCTTCTAACTTCTATTAGTTCTTCATCCTGGTCTTTTTAACTCTGTTCTTCGAGTTGGATGGGCTTGTCAAATGCTCACTGTGAGCGATGCTCTATAGTGTTGGGACTCTAGTTTTCCACTGTGTATCGACTGTAATTTCCTGTTTGTAATGACGGCTCTTTTCCAAACCCTCACCTAGGGTTTATTGTCCAGGGTCTATGTATTTATGTTGTTTATGAATATTTTGGTTGAAACCCTCACCTAAGGTTTATGGCTCAGGGTTTTAGCATGCACGGCTTTGGCCTTACAGTTATGTTGTGGAATTTTAATACACTGGACTTTGCAATATTTGAAAAGAAGTGCCTCCAGGAAAATGTAATAATGTTGGATTTGAATTACCTGATTTTTACATATGCTGTTTGTTTTCCCAGAATTTCGTTGCTGGAACTGTTGTCATGCACCTTCAATTTGCTTGAAATATAATGTATAATTTTTACACGAGCCCTGTAACTTTGCTGGCAATGTAATATGACTGTCACTTTGAATTGTAGTGTGGGAACTGTCACTCGGCCTGTAGGTGTTTGGCCTGTATGAAGTCTTGGTTTACTTCTGTTGTCCACTTCAACGAATTTCAAACCCTTGTTCTATGTCTGCTATTTGGTCTCGCTATATACGCTGGTTCTTTCTCTCCGGAAACGTGAAGAAGTATTTGTTTTCAAGAATCTATGAATAGTTAGTTGTGTGTTCAAGTATTCATAAATGGAAAAACATAAAAAATTACAGTAGGCATACAGATGGACAGAACTTTGATTTCTCTGTTGCTATTTCCTAATTGAGTGCGAGAGGTATTGGACTGAACCCCTTACATGATTTGTCCTGTTACATTTATAGGTTCCCTGTTCCAGTTAATGAAACTGTACAGTTGCTTTTCAATTACAGACTTTTACAGCTACTTGTCATTAGTCATTCGTTTATCTTATGACAAGATTTTCTCTTCAGATACATTTGTCTTTTTCCCTTTAAAATAAAAGGATAATCACAACTTGTTAACAATAGATCAACACATAAATCTAACTGTTCAACTACCCTTAACTAACATAAAATAAAATAAAAATAAAAGTCCTACCTACTTTTCTGTCAACCAACATAAAGACAAATAAAAGTCAACTCAACTTTTTGACCTAGTAGAGACTTCACCCGATCATGGTGAGTTGGATGCTCTTGCATCAATATATGTTATATGTTTTAATTTTTTGATTGAGCCAACATATAAATGTTAAATGTTAAATTTTACAAACATTAACGCTTATACATATTTCCCTATATTAGGATGTAGATCGCCTCTCACCACAATGAGAAAATCATTTAAAGAGATTTTGAAATTTTCAGTTATTTATTTTATTTTATTTTTAGTATTTTCATGCATTTTTTTTATTATATATAATTAATTTCTTTGGATGCATATACAGAGGTATTTTGTTTATTTTTTATATAATTATTTTTTGTTGGATGTATATAAAGAGGCATTTTGTTGCTTGTTTTATATAATTAATTTATTTCAATGTATGTAAGGATGTATATAGAGAGCATGTGGGGCTTTGGATTGGATGTGAATGGGACATTAGGTGAATTTTGAGGTAAAAAATGGGCCAAAAAAATGTACTAATAAAATTAATTTTAAAAGAACCAATAGGATTCAAGATGATGAGGTCATCCTTAGGGGGGTATTTTGGAGAGAAAAGAAGAAAACATTTTTTTTTAATTGTATTTTTGGCTTATCTCCTTCTTAGTTTATTCAAATTTCAAGTGTAGACACCCATTGGCTGTAATTCAATTCCATATACGAGTACCCACTCTGCATTCTCCTCAGTAGGCCCACATTGAAAAAAAATGAAAATACATGTTGAAACACATTTTTCCATGTATTTTCATTTTTTTCGATGTGGATCTGCTCAAAAGTATGCAGAGTGGGTAGTTGTTGGATGTGGAATTTAATTTCAACTCCAACGGGTGTCTACACTTGACATTTGAGTAAAACTACAATGTGAAAAGCCAAAAATACAATAAAAAGATAGTTTCCTTTCTTTTTATTTTAAGATTCATAAGTCTTATATTTTAAATGTTATTTTATTATTTTCCTTAGGAGGTCTATTTTGGACATCAAAACTTCCCTAATGGAAATGTTAAACATTTCTTGCAAAAAAGTCATGGGTTCAAATTTCCCATATGTGTTAGTTTAACAAAAAAAAGAGTGAGATATATAGGGAAGATAATTAATGTAATGTTAACTACTTAATGGGGATAATCAATGTAATGTAATCATGATCATGGAATAAGATCCACTAGGTAGTTACTGGGTAATAAATAGGTCTACCAAGTATTTTGGGAGTAATAAACATAGTAATAATTGGAAGTTGACATAGATCCCTAGGAATACTTATTAAATAATGTATATGCACATAGATACAATTATGTTGGGATATGTTGGGTCCTTCATTTCTAGGGAACATAATTTTCGTATATTTTGACTAGGTCTGACTAGAAAGCGGTTGCGCAGAATATCACCGAAGAAAAGGGAAGGGATAAGCCAAGAACAGTCAAACGCTGAAGATGACAATAAAAGTGTGAAAAAGAAGAAGGAAAGAGTAGCTAAGGTGGAGCTCATAGAAATTGCCAGAGAAAGATAAGTGTGTGAAAACGAGAAATTGAGGGTGAGTTTACAGAAGCCACCAAAGAGGAATGAGTGTGACATCCAAGGTGACAATGGGAAAATCAGGTGAGTGGAATTGGGAGGAAAGCCTATAAAAGCTAAAGGGACGATAACAAAAGGTGAGACAGAGGACCTTATGCCAAGATGTTTCCACTATGCCAATTGAGAACTATTATGTGAATTTCTCTCCCTTTATGAGCTTTAGCATGCAATGTGATTGATGTTCTTGTTGTAATGACCAAGCTACTATGATGTACCAATGATATTATCTATTAATAAAAGGGGAGTTTTGGAAATGTCCTGTGTCCATGAAATGTGATGAAATCAATGGGCTCTTTAAAATTTTCTTTCATATAAGTTATGGATGCTCTCTGTTTTTCCTAGCCATGCTGCGAATCTATATTTTTTGTGTGATGCATGTTTGTTAATGGGGACTTTTGTTATGAATTTATGAACTGAATTGTCTGTTGTGTTACTCCTTTATGCCTTTTCGTGATCCCTTACCTTGTTGAGTCTTGGCATGCCTTAGGTGAGATGCCTTGCTTTCTTATTAAGTAGGGTGAAAGTGACGACATAATGCTAGACTACAATGAATCCGTTTGTTGGTGCCCTGTGCCTAAACTCAGGGTCTCCCCCCATTACAATTTCGAGCCAACAAATGGGTTTGTTGTTGGGACTTGAAGTTTCTTGAAGGGATCTGGACCATGGGTATCGAGGATCCTTAAGAAATACCTTCAAGATTGGTGGCACGAGTAGGTGAATCACTTTGTTTCCCAGCAAGTGTAGTTAAGCCAAAAGAGTGTTAAAATTGGAAACTAGGGACAAACTCCATGTAGTTCACCTTATTTATGGCTTCTGATATTTTTCCTAGATTGGTGTAGGATTTATCTAAAGATCATCCGATTCCGATAAGTATTTATGGAGATATGAATTTATTTTGATTATGGACAAATTGTCAAGGTTGGCCAGCAAACTTATGTAGGCTTAGAAGCCCAACAGTCACGTCTATTCATCCTCAAAGTTTGCATATAAATACAAGGAGCATTATCCTCATTTGGACAATTCAATTCACTCATCTTCTCTCTCTCTCTCTCTCCTACGCATAAAAGGAGCCTCTCTCTCTCTCACATGTGTGGCTGAAAGGAAGACATCCTAGGGCAAGGAAGACCAGAAAGAAGGATGCTAGGACAGCATGTCATCTCTTTGACCAGCGTTGACCAAGTGTTGACCATCCAAAAGTGTGGATTGGGTGTGGTTGCCTCTCCTAGTAGGCCGCAATTTTTGGCACGAAAATCGAGGTGATCTGACCTCTGGTTTGACCGATTTTGACTGCCCTAGTTTAGGGCTACAAGTTGACTTCAGAAATCTACAAATTGATTGAACATTTGGGGCTATTCAAGGGATGTTTCTTCAGGTTGTTCGAGGACAAGTTGACTGGAAATTGACCAAGTATTTTAGAGGTCAATTTCAACTAGTTTGACCAAGTTTGACTTTGCTGATCTAGGGTTTGCTGCTGCTGATATAAAATTATAGAATTCAGATTTTGTACTATTTTTCTTTGTTGAACTATTGAAGATAAAAGAAGATTTGATCAAAGGGTTTTCCCGCATTGGGATTTGTCCCTGGCTAGCCACCACAACTTGTGTCTCTTGTCTTGGCTTGTTTTTTGTTGATCATTTAATGTTCTATCTACACTTTACTTAATGTATATGTGATTGCTAATTTGTGGATAATAAGAAGAAAAATAAGTAAACTACTCTAAGCATAGAACATACCATAATTTAAAATGGTATTAGAGCTGAGGTGAAGAAAACGCCCAAGCAAGAGAAGGAGTAGGAGAAATCACTAAAGGGAAGGTTGGCAAAGCTATCTGAAATAAGTCATGGGGTCCTCAACACACTTCCCTACTAAATATAAACTCCATGAGAAGTCTGACTATCACAGATGGAAGATGCCTGTCGATCTAACATTAGAAGAAGAGGAAGTGTTGGGCCATGTGAGAGGTGGAATTGTTGAGCCTCCATCAAATGCATGTGCTACTGCTAGGAACAAATGGACCAAGGGAGAAGTCAAAGCAAGGAAGATCATTCAGGAATCTACCGACAAGCACTTGGTGGCCTATGTTTCCAAGCTAAAGACCTCCAAGGGAATCTATGATAGATTGGTGAGTTTATTTAAAGTAAATGATGCAAATCAAGTCTCGTTTCTTAGAAATAAGCTGAAGGAAATTAAGAAGGGAAAATATGAGAGTATGTAAGCATATTTCTTAAGGATCACCAAGATCAAGAATGATCTCCTATCTATTGGGGAAGTAATTCCTGACAGGGAAATGACGATCACAACTCTTGGAGGACTGCCATCTGAATGGTATATATTTAGGACTACTCTTCTCAACAATAATGTAATTCCTGGATTTGAGGAATTAATGGCTATATGCATTCAAGAAGAAATGAGGATGGAAGAACAAGAAATGCCCATTCTTAAAGGTCATCCCTCTGCCTTTTCTTCTCATACTAAAAGAAGAAACAATTCCGGGGCTAAATTCAAAGGAAAGGTTGGACCAAAGGGTGGAAGAAAAGGACGATGTTACAATTGCAATAAAATTGGTCACTATGCAGGGGAGTTCCCTAATAAAAGGGACTCACACTGAGACGATGATCAAAATCCCTCTCAAGGAAATCAAAAGAACGGCAGGTCAAATGGCAAAGGTAAACAAAGTGCTGAAAATCAGGGAAGTGGACAACCATTCAAGAAGGCAAGAAATTCCAAGTATGAATCTAACACTATTAACAATAAACAATATGAATATTATCTACTAGTGCCTCTATCTACTACTACTTCTCCGGAATCGCTGGGAAATTGGCTTATTGATAGTGGTGCCTCAAGGCACTTCACTGGTTACTAAGAAGCTCTCTATATTCTGATAGAGAAGGAAACCAACTTGGAAATTGTTCTTGGAGATAATTCAAAATATCCCGTGAAAGGCGTAGGAAATGTCACTCTTCGATTGAATCAGGGTAACACCATCCATTTACAAGAAATATTATATGTACTTGATCTCAAAAAGAACCTGATGTCCATTTCGGAAATGGAAGACAAAGGCTACAAGGTGGCCTTCAGCGATGGCAAGGTACGTATATGGAAAAAGAACTTTAAATATGATTTTATTCTTGGGTTTTGAGTTGATTCAGTATATTAGGTCGGAGGAAGTCTATTGGGTGTCATGTCTTGTGACACATCTCTTCAGTCTGAACTATGGCATCAGAGGTTTGCTCACCTTCATTATAAAGCTCTAATCGATGTAAGGAAAATGGTGACTGGGATGCCCAAGTTCAGATTAAAGCAAGAAGGTGTATGTCTAGGATGTGCCAAAGGAAAGCTCAAAAGGGGACCATTCCCCTCAAACCAAAGCAATACCTCCGATATATTGCAGTTGGTTCACTCAGACATATCCGATATGATGCCTGTGAACTCCTTGGGAGGATATTTATATTACCTCACTTTTATAGATGATTATTCTCGTAAGACTTGGATATACTTCTTGAAAAATAAGGATGAAGTGTTCTCCTGGTTTTGGCACTTCAAAGCCTTGATCAAGAATCAAATTGAAAAGAAGATCAAGACCTTAAGGACTAATAATGGGATTGAATATGAATCCAATGAGTTTCATGACTTCTGCAAAGAAGCTGGCATTAAGAGGGAGACTACTACACCATATACTCCTGAGCAAAATGGTGTGGTGGAAAGGAAGAATCATCCAATTGTGGAAGTTGTCTGTGCTATGCTC
>APFE031511372.1:152198-169397 GCA_000404065.3 Pinus taeda
AGGAAAGGTCAAATTCTTGACTTTCCGAGAACAACTTGGTGTCATTCAGAGACCCTCTTATGAGGGTCAAGTATGATGTATTGAGCTCTGGGAGCTCTAGGGGGGCGAGCGGTACTTCTTGGAGTGACATGTGACCATAAGGTGACTCACCATCCCCTGGTGTTGCACTATGTACAAGGTAAAGGTTCAACGTTCCCCTGTGACACCCTGTGGCAACTGTGGAACAAGATGATTAGTTATCCTATGGGCTAGGATGATTCATTCTCCGTGGTGACTGTGGAACAGGATGATTAGTTCTCCTATAGGCTAAGATGATTACTTCTCTGTGACATCCACTGGGTAGGATGATTCGTTCTCCTATGGACAAGATGATTAGTTCTCTTGTTGAGGCATCCTACCCATGTAGTCTGGGACTCATGGGAAGTACCTCTCATCTGATCAATGAGTAGGGAAATGAGGATAGGGACCATAGTAGTACTATCGGTGGACACATTGCTTTATCTACCGTACTCTTATGCTAGGATGACCTCCATTGATCTGGGATCAATGATACTAATCTGGGATTAGTGAGAGTGGTTCACACTCTGAGACTAACTTCAGGTCACTGGAGGATGGTATGATACATCCTCGTTCATTTCTTCTTCTTCATAGTTCAAAAAGAGTAGAGCAAAGAAAATTAAAGGAGAGCAGAGCAGGGCAGAGTGGGGTCAAGATGTACAGGACAATACATTTGATGGATGGATAGAAACAACGGTCTGACGGATTACAGATGAAGTTCTCCCTAGTTGAGAGGGAGTGTTAAAATTGGTAACTAGGGCCAAACTCCATGTGGATCACCTTATTTATGGCTTATGATATTTTTCCTAGATTCCTCTCATCGAGAGGTGTAGGATTGATCTAAATATCATCTGATTCTAATAAGTATTTATGGAGATATGAATTTATTTTGATTATGGACAAATTATCAAGGTCACCATCAAACTTATGTGGGCTTAGAAGCCCAATAGTCACGTCTATTCATCCTCAACATTTGCATATAAATACAAGGAGCATTCTCCTCATTTGGACAATTAAATTCACTCATCTTCTCTCTCTCTCCTACACATAAAAGGAGCCTCTCTCTCTCTCACACGTGTGGCTGAAAGGAAGACGTCCTAGGGCAAGGAAGACGTAGAAAGAAGGACGCTAGGATAGCAGGACATCTCTTTGACCAGCATTGACCAAGCATTGTGTTGAAAATAGCAACAAGAAATGCTAAAAATAGAAGTGCTAAAAATAGCATTGATATATATAGCAAGTTGGGTACCAGTGCTGGATTGAGCAACAGGGAATGAAAAATGGAAGTGCTAAAAATAGAATTGCTATTTTTAGCAGTTCAGGATGGATTCCTATTTTAGTCAGTCCCTGGACTAAACATAGGAAGTAAAATTCGAATTTGAACTTAATAGTTGTTTGAAAATAAATAAATTAATTCTCCATGAGTTAATTAGTTGTGAAAAATCAAACATGAAGTCTATGTGAGGACATGCAACAGTTTCTCTATTAATTGAGGAATTTATCCATCAGTTAAAGAGATAAGGATGAGTTCTAATTTGAGTTACAATTAGTTGGCTCAGTTAATAGAGTCAAGTCCAGTTATATTGATTTAAATAGTTTGTTTAAATTAATGTGAGTTCAGTTAGTTAATGCATGCTTGCATATAACTGCTGAACTTCAGATAACTGAATATTCTCTCATGAATAACTCATGCATGTCAGTTCAGATAGAGACCCAATTGAGATCGGAGATTATGACATCCCATCCATGTGGTAATTTCATGAACCGGTGATGCAGAGTGAGGAGTTGAGTGAGTGAGAAAGGGAGAGATATGTCGTCACTCTATTATATATATCATTTCGGTTAGCTGGCTCAGGATCAATAGGTCCAATATTGTCGGTGCATTCACTAGTTATGATTCAACAATGACATAACTATCATGCCGTATCCAGCCACTAGAATCTATCTCATTATGTGATCGGTTCATTCATTATATATGTCGGACAATGTACTATCAGTTGAATGAATATTTTTCCTATAAAGGGAGCTCATCCATGATGAGGATTTATCTCATTCAGGACTGTGTAGTTGGATCAGAGGTTAGTGAGTGTGTGAAGAAGGCAATTCACACAAGTGGCTGCACTGGAATCCAACCAAAATTGTGCAAAGGAATAGGAGGCTTGGAGGGTAGAGGAGAAGGTTTGAGAGAGGCCTTTGACTATCTATGAGCAGCAGAGGTATTGCAGAGAGAGCAGGATAGATTTTGAGCTGCTTCTTTTTGTAATACTGGCTATATTTCCACTTGTATGATAATACAGAGTTGGGGTTTTAGGCTGAGGCTTTCCCTGGGTTATATATTCTGTGTTATGTGCAATTGATTCCTTCTTATCAGTTATATGTGTTCTTATTGATGTTTCTCATGTTCAATTAAGCTTCCGCTAAATTGGTTGTAGGAGTAGATCAGGTATTTTGCTTTAGTATATTGCATTATCAGGTGATCTATAGGTGGGAATTTCTACATGGTATCAGAGCTATCTGATTTGTAGAAAAATTTTGCAAGGTATTGGAGCAAAGGTGATCAAAGGAGAGAACAATATACTGAGAGGATATTTCAAAGTTTTGTGTTTGGGAAGAGATATTGTAGAGAAGATCTGAAATTTTTTGTACAAAATTTTTAGAAAAAAATAGAAGATTTGGATTCCTTGTGGAAAAAGACCCAAATTCGAAAAGAAATTTGGCTGAATTGGAGTTCGGATGAGGGAGATATCGTTGATTTAAAATCTGCTCTTTTTCTAGAAAATTTCATGACGACGGGAAAGTGGAAACATATTGGTGTGCTAGCCAAGAACTTGCATGCATTGAGGTACAAGATGCATGCAAATCCTTGAGGAGCAAGGCAAAGGTTAGATACTTGGTGTTTGAGAGGGAGAGTAAATTACCTCTCAACATGTAGTGCCAAACGAAGTCTCAGACAATTGTGGAGGAGCCATGATTGGTGAAACAACTTCAGGAGGTTGTGGAGTAGCCACAACTGGGGAAGCTGCAAGGAGACAGAGTGGAGGAATCCACTCATGTAGAGACCTTTAGTAGGGGGAAATTTCGAGCTAGGTGGGCAGATGGATCACATGTGTCCATACCTCCATGTAGGAGGTGGGGCATTGTGGAGTAATCATCCCATGAAGGCTGGAATGGGGGCAGGATCCTTGAGGTACCCAACCTCTTTGATTAAACTTTGCTACAAGAGCCCTGACAAGGAGTAGCAGGACTAGCTGATTAGGTAGAGACAGATGCAGATGGAGTGGCAGAGAGAGCTATAGTGCATGAGTCCCAAGACTGTGTAGAGCTAGTAGGCTACAATGATGCGAGAGGCATAGGAGTGCTGCACCAGTAAGGATGGCACAGAGAGGTGTGCAACGGTGTGAGATACATGGAGTGTTGCAACAGATCAGAGGTTAGAGAGGGAGCACTTGTCAGCAGCAGGTAGAGCTTCAACATCAGAGTATGTTTCTTGCCCAATAGAGAGGTCAGTGGGGAGTTTTTTGTTCTGAGAGTTGCTGGAGCAACCACACTTGGTAAAAGTGTTGCATGTAGAAAATTCCAGAGGTACATGATTAGATTCGAGTTGAATGCCTTTCTTGTTGAGAGGGAGTATTGAAAATAGCAACAAGAAATGCTAAAAATAGAAGTGCTAAAAATAGCACTGCTATAAATAGCAGTTTGGGTACCAGTGCTGGATTGAGCAACGGGGAATGAAAAATGGAAGTGCTAAAAATAGAATTACTAATTTTAGTAGTTCAAGATGAATTCCTATTTTACTCAGTCCCTAGACTAAACATAGGAAGTAAAATTCAAAGTTGAACTTAACAGTTGTTTGAAATAAATTAATTAATTCTCCATGAGTTAATTAGTTGTGAAAAATCAAACATGAAGTCTATGTGAGGACATGCAACAGTTTCTCTATTAATTGAGGAATTTATCCACTAGTTAAAGAGATAAGGATGAGTTCTAATTTGAGTTGTAATTAGTTGGCTTAGTTAACAGAGTCAAGTCTTGTTAGATTGATTTAAACAGTTTGTTTAAATTAATGTGAGTTTAGTTAGTTAATGCATGCTTGCATATAACTGATGCACCTCAGATAACTGAAGATTCTCTCATGAATAACTCAGGCATGTCAGTTCAAACAGAGACCTAGTTGAGATCAGAAAAGGCATAGTGTACTATCGGTTGGATGAATATTTTTCCTATAAAGGAAGCTCATCCATGATGAGGATTTATCTCCTTCAGGACTACGTAGTTGGATCAGAGGTTAGTGAATATGTGAAGAGGTCAATACACACAAGTGGCTGCACTGGACCCCAATCAAAATTGTAGAAAGAAATAGGAGGCTTGGAGGGCAGAGGAGAAGGTTTGAGAGAGGCCTTTGACTGTCTATGAGTAGCAGAGGTATTGCAGAGAGAGCATGATAGCTTTTGAGCTTATTCTTTTTGTAATACTGGCTATATTTCCACTTATATGATAATACAAAGTTGGGGTTTTAGGCTGAGGCTTTCCCCGGGTTATACCTTCTATGTTATGTGTAATTGATTCCTTCTTATCAGTTATATGCGTTCTTATTGATGTTTCTCATGTTTGATTAAGCTTCCGCTAAATTGGTTGTAGGAGTAGATCAAGTATTTTGCTTTAGTCTATTGCATTATCAGGTGATCTACAGGTGGGAATTTCTACACGTTGACCATCCAAGAGTGCGGATTGGGTGTGGTTGCCTCTCCTAGGCAGGCCACAATTTTTGGCATGAAAATCGAGGTGATCTGACCTCTAGTTTGACCGATGTTGACTGCCCTAGTTTAGGGCTACAAGTTGACTTCAGAAATCTGCAAATTGACTGAAATTTTGGGGTTGTTCAAGGGTTGTTTCTTTAGGCTGTTCGAGGACAAGTTGACCGGAAATTGACCAAGTATTTTAGAGGTCAATTTCAACTAGCTTGACTAAGTTTGACTTTGTTGATCTAGGGTTTTCTGCTGTTGATATAAAATTACAAAATTCAGATATTGTACTGTTTCTCTCCACTGAACTATTGAAGATAAAAGAAGATTTGATCAAATGGTTTCCCCGCATTGGGGTTTATCCCTGGCTAGCTGCCACATCTTGTGTCTCTTGTCTTGGCTTGTTTTCTGTTGATCATTTAATGTTCTATCTACAATTTACTTAATGTATATGCGATTGCTAATCTGTGGATAATAAGAAGAAAAATAAGTAAATTTCTCTAAGCATAGAACATACCATAATTTAACAGAGTGTGAAATAGGTGAAGGAAGAAGTTTTGTACTATGAACCTACTAGTGATCATTGCGAAATATTATGGTGAAATTTCCCTAAAGAGCTTTGTAATTGGTTGCAAAGGCTTCATGTAAAAGGGGGAGCTGGGAATCAATGTATATCCCCTTGTACTTGGACCGTTGTTGATCTAGATGAGCTACACATGCTAGATATGGAACTAAAAAGAGCTATCAATTTCTGGGTATAGGAAACTATAGAGATCTATATCATCGAGTTTGTTGTAGGAGACCATATGTCCTCCAAACAAAAGTTGTGTTCATAACAAGTTTGTGGGGAAGGTTGCTGAAGAAGACCCCCCTTTGGGTTGAAGTTTTGATGGTAGAAGAGAACCTATTTCTGTTCCAAGGCTAGATGATGGTTGCTTAAACTCTAAGTACTAGGGGGGGTGGGATCTGAGGGAGCAGTGCTACCTAGTTGGGAGAGATGAAGATGATAACACAATGAACACATATGACTTGCAAAGGGCTCGATATTTGAGAGCAAAATAGAGGTTGAAGATCACTAATGAATTTTGGGAGAAAACTCTGTATGATATATGAAGGTGACAGAAAGAACTACACCAAACAGGAGCAACGTTGAGTAGTTTGAAGCTGCGGGAAGGAGGATCAAGTCAGGTGGAGTCACGACAAGTGGAGGGTAGTGACAATACAAGTCTTGGCCAAATAGGAGTGGTTAAAACTAGTGTTTGTGGAAAATATGGAGGGAATCAGTGGAGATTGCCATGTACCAAAAAGAATACATACAACAGATGGATCGGGGCCTACAGTTCCAGTAGCAAGCGAGGACAACATGCATTTTATAATGAGGATAATATTTTTTGAAGATGATGTGTCTCTTGAAATAAATATTTCATTTCCAGCAGAAAATGTAGCACCTCCCCTGACCTTCCCCTGGTACCTTATCAAGACCCTGCTCATTTTCTTTCAAATTTAGTTAAAGTCATAAAGGTTTAGAAAGTATACAGTACCTACATAAACAATAGTTCTAGTGGCAGTGGTAGTAGTTTTCACTCAAGTTCTCTAGGATATTTGGAACCTGGTTCTTAAGGGTTCACACTTGTATAGCCCGATCAAGCAAGAATGGCTGGTAACGTAGCCGGTTCATTCACTCGGTATCCCGAGTTCTTAGGGTGTGGGAATGAAGATGTTGAGAAACATTGGTACTTGTGCAAAGCCATATGGAAAGATGGTCAAAATCTAGATGCTACTAAACTCATTGAGTTTCAAACCACTCTGAGAGAGAGGGTTGTTAGGTGGTTCATTAAGTTGTATGTTATGCACCAAAATCCCTCAATAAATGAGGTCGAACAAGATTTTTTTCAAGAATTCAAACTTCCACAGAGAAATCAACACGGGTTGTTTGAGTTTTTGGATGTCAAGCAACGATAAGGGGAAACTGCATGGGAGATGATGCAATGGTTTAAGGACGCTATTGGTAACCCGAGTTACCCTATCGATCCTAACCACTGGTGGGATTGGTTCATCAAGGCTTTGTTTCTATTAAGCCAGACACCCTTGACTTAGCAGAAGATTGACACTCTTCAGGATGCGTTAGAACAAGAAACTAGGATTGAAGCTATGGAAGGGTACCCGCATGAGCACCAAGTGTTACATGTCATTTTGTCACCATGACACTTGACTGTTAAAATGGGTCTCTCACCATCCATAAAAATGTTCCATTACACTCCCTTAAAAGTCAAACAATAAAAAATGCTTGAAGAAGATGTCAATTTTGGGTAAAATGGCTTTATGACTTGTTAAGTGTCACCTGCATGCTTATTCTAGTAAGTTTCTGCGCATTTGCAGTTTCTATCCTTGATAACTGCGCAAAATTGCACTCTGTCTTTCACTATAGCTTGTGCAGGTAAATCAAAGAAAAGTAAAAATAGAAAGTGAATTCTAGAAGCATTGTTGGTTGAATACATCCCAATTGGAAACTTCTAGGTCATATCTATTCAAGCCATACCCCTCAAATCATGGAGCTGATTCTCTTTCCTCAAGGAATCTTAATCCCCCAATTAGAGAATCTCATCCTTCTCTTTTGGATCTGAAAATTCTTCCTCTTGGCCTATAAATTGACCAAAGGATAGAGGGATTGGGAGGTTTAGAAAATATACACTTATATTGTTGGATTTAGATCGAAAGGCTTATCAGCTAAGGAGAGGTTTTAGAGGCATTTGGGAGGAACCTCATGACATCAAGGAAAATGTTGTAACACCCTTCTTTATCCTTGAATTATTTTTCCCATTGTATTGTCTTATTGAAATAACAAATGGTTTATGATTCTTTTGGCATTTAGTAAGATAATCTCAATTTCTAATCTCCTCGATCATTAGATTAAGCTTGTTTGAAGTGTTATGATTGCATATGCCTTTGATCTCTTTTATGTTTGTGATTGTAGGCCTTTTTGAACATTTGGAAGTTTCGTCAAGAGAGAGCAGGGACCTTCATAAAAAATTTCATAAAAAGGTAAGAGGCTTATTCTCTTATTGTTGTATTTACAATTTGAATAGAATTATCTTAGGGAAAGAGTCATTCAATTGTTTGTTTGTTTCTAGTTTCAGTTAGGATCTAGGGAGATCCCTCTTGTCAACAAGAGGGATTTATCCACCTAAAACATTGGTGACTCCACTGGGGAATGTTACTGTTCTCTTCTCTTCTCTTGGTTTTTCTTTCAGCCTTCTTTGTCCAGTTGGACTTGACTGTTAGCAAATTTATGATATTTCAGGTCCTTTGGTTTAATTGTTTAATTTTTTATTTTTTCTTCGACTAATCAGAACTGTGCGAGTTTTGTTATACAAAGCACAAATCTGCACAAGTTTCGCATTAAGAAACTTGCACATGTGCACTAGTTTATATTGTTGGCCTGCAGAGTTCCTAGAAATTTTTGAAAAATTAGGTTTTCTCTTACCCAAAATATGAATTTTGGTTTCTGAAGGTGTCATCACATTTGTTTCAGTTGTCCAATACCTTTTCTAAACTTGTTTGAATGCTTTGCAAGGTCTTTTTGAGAATTGATCCCTTTTGCAAAATTGATTAGGTTAGTTTTGTCTGGCTTGTTTGCTGATTGATAAAAAGGAGATAGTTTGTCTTTAAGATCACTGTATTCCTGTATTTTTATATCAAAAATACTAGATCCATTATAAATATTTCTTATTTATGATGAAATTGTTTGTTTAAATCACAAACTGAGATTTCTTAGAAATTGTTATATTTTGTGAAAATTGCTTTCATTACTGCACGATAAAAGGAAATTGTTTCTTTTCAGTTTTGAAATATTTCATAAATATATTATGACATCAATAGATTAAAGCATTCATTAAGGAAAATGTATTTTTTCCAGCTCTTGCTTGATTTCTGTGTTTTCCAAATTATGAGTGATAAATGATAAAAAGGTATTTTGGGTTTGTTTGGTCTTTTAGAAAATTTGAAATCTTAATTTATTTCTGCATCTGGATTGCATCAAAGTGAACTTGGCTATCTTATGAAAATAATTTTGGTGAAATTGCGATTCTTGCATTTTGTTTAAAGAAAATAAAAGAAAATCTTACTTTCCCTTAATTAGCATTTCATTGAACAATAGATTAGAAATTGCATGTTCAATTGCATTATAATTTTGAGTCGAGTCATAATATCATAAGTTTCACTCTCATTACCTATTGAGTAAATAAAAACCTAATAACACAATGTTAATTAAAATCGATTAAAATTTTATATTTTTAGGGCTCTTACCACCTACAGAAGCTTAAGTGTAGGGCTTTGCAATAGGGAAGGAGGTAAACTTTCCAAAGCTACAGACAAACAATAGAATCTTGAGTTAGGGAGAGAAATCCAATTATTTCAACTTTTCTCAGGGAAGCTCTTCTTATACATGAGTTAAGCATGAGATCATGTTGGATTTGGTGAGTGATCGTACCCACATCATTGGCTATGATAGAAATATTTTCACGTATTACAACGGTGCTGAGAGGTACTTGGGTTCACTTGAAAGTAAACCTCCAATTGACAATGTTGAGGAGATTTCAAGGGGATTGAGCTTTGTTACTATGCCTTTGCATGTATGTTTGATTTACGGCTGCCCCCCAGGTAAAATTGTTGTAGTTGGTAAACTTAGTGACCATAATCCTAGGGCTCTACGTAAGGTGACGATAGAAGGAAGGTCCTATTATACCTGGAATAGATGTTGGCTAAACTCACTTTGACTTTTTGGAGGGTAATCTTTGCTCGAGATGGCATCATCAAAGTTACTTGCCCCAAAATGTTTCATTAAGTAGGTTGTTAGTGTAACTGGTTCCAAATGCTCATATCTATAAAAAAATTCACTTTGATCTCTGTGACATTGGATTTTATCACCAACTAGTAAATATTGATCTCTGCAACAAGTCAGTTTGTATGGTTTAAATTCCTATATTTATTAACGTGTGTTACCTTGTTTGTTTTTTTTTAACTTTTTAGAGGCTTTATGTGTGATTTTGATATTGTGTGAATAATTAATTTTCAAAAATAAAAATATTTCATTGTGGTTGAATTACTGAGGCAATCACATAGAATTTTAGGCCAATCCCCTAAATATACGCCAACTCAATTAGAAAAGATTAAAACAAAAAAATCAAAGTCAAAAGGATCCGACACTACAGATGAACCTGAAACTTTAGATGTAATAGGAACTGAAGTAAATCAACCAAAAACATCTACTATTCTAGAGCCTGAAGTAACAAAACCTAATTTTTGTCAACCTCAAACACTAGAATTAAACTCAGAAGTAACCGATCCAAATATTATTGAACTTATTCAAATAGAATCAGATTTTGGAGAGAGTTCAGATTCATAGTTAACTGAACCAGATATCAAATAATCTGAGACTAATGTTTATGAACTTGAGTCACCTTCATTTGCTTTAGCCCCTACTGCTCCATGTTCATTGAGAGTAAAACTTCTTATTACCGATAGTCTACCTCCTGGTCTTATTAGTATTGAAGAAGTTACCTCTGATGATGAGGAAGAGTAACCACATACACTAGTTTCTACTGGTGATCAAGAAGATACTCTCAAACTTACTTTTTATGATTTATGACCTAAACCTTGGTATTTTACACCTTTGAACTTTTTAGGTCAAGGCCTTCCATGATACACTACTCCTTATTCTATTGTAATATGCTTTGATATGCCTAGAATAACTTCTGGGGAAATGTCATCAGATATTTCCGTGTTTTTTACTACTCCAAAATCATTGTTATATGGTGGCCCATGAATCCCTCCTGGATCTCACTCTCTTACAGGAAATTATTGAGGAGCCTCTCCTTCAAATCAACCTTCAAATATTAGATATCATTTTTTGGCATTCAACTGTGTTAAGTAAGTCATTCATCTATGACCATTTCCATGAGAGGTAGTCATAATTGAATAATTTTTCAGTTACGGCTACCTCTCATGGAAATGGTTAGAGATGAATGAATTACTTAATGCAGTTAAATCCAAAAAATGATATCTAATATAATGCACTGTGAAATCCCCTCAATACTTAAACCTTCAACTATCTCAACTAGTTTAACCAATTCTACTGTCCAAGGCTTGACATCTGATCTGTATATAAATATGATTTATGCCAATGTAGGTAATCCTCAAGTTAACCCAAAAATTGATAATTACCCACATGGGGGGAAACCATCATATCCTCCTCTTGGGGGACAACCTTTATTCAGATCTTACCGTATAGTTGGAGGGAAACTTTCTCCTAGAAATTATTCAGGTTATGGTCAGATACCTCAAGTCGGTTTAGGTCAACCTATTGTATCTCAACCTGTTGTTGGTACTTCATATCCTGGGATGAACATAATAGGGAATCCCTCATATAATAAACAACCTACACCAGTTGCTCATCAAGTGCCAATTTATCAACCTGTTCAACTTGTTGGAAAACCTATTGGAAAACCTGTTCAAGGTATTCCTGTTCAAATCCAAAAACCTGTCAAGGGTATTCCATCAACATATGTTTATGAACAATCTAGCAAACTGTCCTCTGTAGTCCACAAACTGTAGTTCAGTTTGTGATGTCAGCACCTATTCAAAATCCAGTTTCGAGTTCACCATCAACTCCCATCTTGGGAGTATCACAAGTAATTGTTCCAATTAACTCTCAAGTAATGATGCAACCAATTATTTAGACTATTTCTTAGTTACCTATTTATCAAATTGTTCTTACAGTTCAGTCCATACCCCAAATACATGTGGTACAACCTAGTATACCATGTGTGCAAACATCGTTCCAAGGACAAGCTTTTCAAGGTCAACCCCAGAGTCAATTATTTCAAGGCCAACCTTTTCCAAATCAATTCTTCTAAGGTCAACCTTTGTAGAGTTAGCCCTTTCAGGGACAGTTTATCCAAGTTCAAATGGCTCAGGGTCCTCCTTTCCAGAATCAAATTTAGCTAGATCATACTTTTCAAGTGCCCATTCAACCGCATTTTGGTATGACTCATCCTGGATATTCAGGAGGTATGCAAATACCAACTGCTCAGGCTATTCCAAGATATCATAGGTATTCTCCTCCAGGAATAGGACTCATCCCTCAGGGTTATTAATACCCACAACAGGACCCTAATCATAAGTTACCATTTATTGCAACTTTGGATTTACCAAATCTATCTCGGTTAACAAATGATCCCATTTTCTATCTGCCATTTTGGTTGGAAATCCATACTAAGTTTCCCAGTGACATTCCGCAATTTGAAGGTAAACTAGGAGAGGATCTTGTTATCACCCTAAAATTCTTGTTTCTAAACTTTGGAAAGTTTGCCTTGTTTCTAGTCATAGTCTTATAGGATTAGAGTCTCAATAGTGTCATTATCATTTACAAACCCTTCTTCTAGTCATGGTGTTAAAGGGTCTCTAGGCCATTTCATGCTTTAAGGGTTAGGTCATAGGGTTAGAAGTCTTTTAAGGTCATATCTCACATCATTTTGAAGAAATTTTGAAATTAGCTACGAATCCATGTTTTTTTAGCATAGACAGCGTAAAAAGCATATTTTTTGCTACGAAATCATTGAACTAGGAGTTTTCGTAGCGTGCTACGAAACCCCTAAAAAAGCTTGTTTTAGCATAAAAGACTCTATTTTCTGCTTTTACTAGTCAACTTCCAGAAGGGTTCCTGAGCAGTTGAGAACTCAATTTTGAAACCAGAAAGAGGCTTTGCTTCCTAACATACTAAAATACAAAAAAATCTTTCAGTTTCTTCAAATTCGTTATGAGGTGGGAGAAATTTATGGTTAACTTTGCACTACGAAACTGCTGAAAGTCAAGTTTTGTCTTCGGGTTTTAGCAGTCGTTTTCAAGATCAGTTTATGGTCACAGGAAAAGGTGTTTTAGAATTTTGAAGGAGGTTTATCTTCATCCACGCTCCAGCTACAATAAACTATCTCAATTTATTCGTAAGTGTTATCAGTTGGGAGATACTAAGCTTTCTTTGAAACCCTAATTTTAGAGAACAGATTTTTCCTGTTTTACACATGTTTTGCAAGGACAGATTCTGAACAGCTGGAGAAGTTTTTTTAAAAAAAAGAGAGGCTTTTGTTCTAGACAGCATGGAATACAAAAACCTCCTTCATTTTCATAAAATATGTCATGGATGAGAAGATAAAGGCTCTGTCCCACGTGCCAACTTTCAAGGATCCTATTCCTAAAAACAGGGAAACGTGTTCCCTAATTTCTAGGGTTTATCATCAGCAGTAAGGTGACAACGTGGGAGGCTTCATCAAATTCGACCTCATGAGGTTGCAGCTATCAAAGAATGCATTCAATGTTTAGTGAAGGTGGTTTAGTCATAACAAGGAGTTGTACTCCTAATTGTATTAGGACTCTAGGACTGCTAGTTAGCTGTCATTTGTATTTAATAGTTTGTTTTATGGTTAGAATAGGTGTCACTCATAGAAAATTCGAATTATCTTGATGAGGGATGAGGGAATCCATATTGTAAATGCTATATATGAAGCAAGAGGTTGAATGAGAGAAGGGGTTGAAGACTTTTTGGCCCATTTGCTGCTTTATGCTATGAACTATAATCAGTAATGCAGAGAGGTTTTCTTGAACAGATCTGAGTTCTCATGGGGTTAATCCTTTCTTGATCTATATGTTATTTTAATTACTTGCAATAGATCTTATTGTTAATACTCAAAATTCATAATCTAATGCTCTGACTTCCTTTAATAATAAGATGACTGTGTTTTATATTTGAACCACCAACACTAGATTACATTGCCATTATTCAGAATTCACAACCATGTGCTCTATTTTCTTTTAGTAATGGAATGATTGTGTTGAGCAGTAGATCTCATTACTACTACTTAAAATTCATAATCTTATGCTTTGACTTCCTTTAGTAATGATATGACTGTGTTTTTTTAGAATCTTGTGAGTAAACCACCTTTGAACCATCAACAATATATTTCATTACTATTACTCAGAATTCATAACCCTATGCTCTGACTTCCTTTAGTAATGGAATGACTCTTTTGACCTATGTTATTGAGTGAATTATATTTGTTTGAAAACCCCATTTGCCTCAGCTTTCATGTTAAGAAACCTTGCCACTGAATTTATTGACTTGTTGACTCCATAGCCCAATGGTAGCAAGCCTTCATCTTTTCAACCTACAAACACACAAAAGCAAGATAGAGCTAGCCATCTATATTATCATTAATCAATATGATTAACCTTTGAGAGAGCCCTCTTAGACTAAGGAGGCTAAGCCTTAGCCAAAAGTTGGTTTGAAATAGTTACTCAAGGTCTACCTGATCAACAACTTATCAGGGGTAGGTTTTGTGATAACAAATCCATTTAATCACGTCATGAATTATCTTCTTTGGTGCACCCAGAACTCATTAGTTGATGATTCCATTAGATTACAAATTTTCTAATGAACCTTAATTGGTTCAGAAGCCCAAGTGGTATGTTGAATTACCACGAGCTTCTTTCAGTACTTTCAATGCCATAACCACTACTTTCTTGACGCATTTTCAACTACCCATTTGATACGATAATGGTACTAAACTTTTAACGTCTCTGAAACAATCAATGCCCACTTATATTTCAGATCATATTCATGAATGGAGACAAAGACATTGATTAGTTAAAGTTTATATCCCAGATCAGATTTTGGCCAAATGGTTTATAAAATCACTTTTTCCGGTAATTACTGAAGATGTTTCCAAAGGTGGTGTTGTAATTGAAGAGAAAGTTATCTCTCCTATGTAGTGTTTAGATGTTGTTTATACTCAATCTGGAACTTTGTATGAAAAAATTCTAGATTTGCCAAGCCCAGGTCAGACCAACACAACAATTACAGGATCACACTCCCCTGATGGTGTGACTGGTTCTATGAGCGAACAATCCAAGACTAAAAAGAAAAATATAAGAAGACTCATATTTTGGATTTACCAGAGTCACTCGAAGAAGATCCTTCTCCTCAAATTACTTCTGAAATAAATGTCATAGATTCATCTACTAGAAAAAACAAGCAATCTGGAAATAAAAAGAAAGGAAAAGGAAAAATGAAAGAAAACACTGCCCTTAAGGAGAAATCAAACAAGAAAGAACAATATGACGAAAATAAAAATCCCATCATCCTTGTTTATTGTGTGATAAAGATAATTACACCAAGGAGTGCCCTAATCATGTCGAAGTTTCTAAATTCGTCAAGGGTTCACCTACTCCCGCTATTTCGAAGGATCCATTTCCTTCTCAAGACAATAAGATGGTTTCCCATAACCCATCTTCCTATTCCACATCAATGAACATCATGATGATGTATTCACTAGGTACGGTAGCTACAAGATCTAAATACTATGGATCAAAAAGTCATAGTTTGAATGGAGATGATCCCAGTTTAGCTGGTCAAGCTTCTATATCTACTCATCCTATTTATGAATCTTTACACATAGAAAAAAATCCTGATATGGTAATTCAACCGCCTCCTAAAGGTGTTCTTCGAAAGTCATCTTTTAATCCTCATGCTAGAGCTACTTAGAATTACAACATTGTTGAAGATTTGGCTATGTCACCTTCAACAATGTCAGCTCTCAAAGTGCTTCAACCTTGTCTAAAATAAACGAAACTACTATTATCAACTATAGGAGCAGTAGATTCCTAGGAATCTATTCTAATCATTTTTGATCATGAAAATCATGTACCATGACTCCCACATCAATTGGCAGTCCAATTACCAGTTTTCGTCAAATCTAGAGGAGTTTTTCGAATATTAATTAACAAAGGAGTGTCTGCATGTATTATGTCCATTTCTTGTTGGAAAGCTTTAGGTTCTCCTACATTTAATTAGTCTCCCATGAATTTGAAGGTCTTTAATGGAAGAGGTTTTCAACCTTATGGAATTTTGAACAATCTGGCTGTAGAATTAGAGGGTGAAACATTTGTGATGGAAGTTGAGGCCATCGATGTTGAGCTTGATTATAACCTTTTACTTGGATGAAGTTGGACCTATTCCATTTCAGTAGTGGTCTCTTCATTTTTTCGAATGATCGTGTTTCCTCATAAAGGAAAAATTGTGAAAGTAGACCGTCTGTCCTATTACACTTTCGACCCTAACTCTACTGGTAGCGTTCCTTTTGTTGGAAAGTTGATTACTCTGTATGAAGATGTTGGTGTTTATCTTCTTAAAGAATCATCTCTTATGGGGACTTTCGTGTTCCCTCCACCAAATTTTCCTCATAATGTTTCCCAAGTCAATATGATTACATCAAGGACTTATGAGTTTTCTAATCCTTGGAAAGTGCCTTTATAGTCAGAATTAACCTTATATGATAGTGAGATGCCTCTCAACCCTTTTGAATTATCTTATGACGTAGTTCAATCCCTTTGCCACCATTCACCATCTAAAAATTATCGAGTGAATATGTTCATTGATGATTATTATCATTTGTCACATTTCGAATCAATATTGATACCTAGTCCTTTTGGTAATGAGTTTATAAGTGATGAAGGCATTATGGAGGTAATGAATTTAGATGAAATGACTTGGGACAATTACCATCGTCGGTCATCTTTCTTACCCTGCCTTGATAAAATTGAGAATAATTTTTCATCTACTTTTTCACCTGAGTTTGTGAATAATCCCAAATGCCCATTTCTATTCTTCATTCTCGATCTAAAAAATAATTTAGAAAACATATCGGAAACCATGTCAATAAACATCTAAGTGAAACCAAGAATTACTAAAAGTATTCATATAGGAGCTTCTTGTTCTTTTGAGGAAATTAAAACATATAAATATTTATTTAAGGAATTCCGCGACATCTTTGCCTGGTCCTACGAATAAATGCTAGGAATCGATCCTAATGTTGTAGTGCATGAAATTAAGACTTATCCAGACTCCAAACCTGTTAAACAAAAATTGCGTCTGGTTCATCCGCGAAAAGTTGCTACCATAAAATCTGAATTTGAAAAACTATTAAAAGTAGGATTTATTTACCCAGTTCCTTTGACTGATTGGGTATCGAATCTTGTAGCAATTAATTAAAAAAAACCATACGAATATGTTATCACTCAGGTTGTCCCTAGGCTCCTGTTTAGGGATACGACCGAGGTAACCACAAACTAATCTTTGGATTGCAGGTTCTAGCCAACCTGCAATCAGAGAGGGCTCTCTCTTAATGATTCAACTTTATTGACGATTTTAGGCTAGCTTTTAGCTTAGGGGTTTTTGTTTGTATTTGGATGGAAGGTAGTAATCTCAAGCAAAGAGGCAAGGTAAGGTGTGATAAGTTTCAAACCATTGGGCGTGGAGTCATGTATTAAGGCTTGCTATTGCGTCTTCTTG
>APFE031511385.1:0-17822 GCA_000404065.3 Pinus taeda
GGCGATTATCCTTCGTGTGTTTTCCTCCTATCTGACAGATCGCACACCATAACATGGGAGTTGCACTTGGCCCTGCTTATGCCTCCAGTCTCAATGGCATTGGCCCCCCTTCTGCCAAGTAGTTTGCGAATACTCGACAGTGGTCCTTGTCATGGCCCTCCTGCTTCAAAGTCTACATTTCCAAGCATAGATTTTGTAGTTGCACGTGGATTTTTTGAACTCCCATCCCAGGATCTTATAATGGGGTCTCATGTAGAATCATCGCCATTTTCAACTCTTCAGCCTGGGTGGAAAGTTTCTATTATTACATGGCCATCCTCAAGTGCGGTGTCAGGGATGCCATAAACCATGCGTGATATTGTGCATCTGTGAGTGTCATATTAGCCTTGCAGATTGTACTCTTCAGCCACTGATCCAGATCCCATGTGGTCTCGCCTGGAAGCATCACGATCTCTTTAACCCCGATGATTGAAATGTCTCTGATTTTAGCCGGCTAAATTCTTTGCTCAACACATTATGGATCTCTGCTATCCCTGCATTTGGGTGGTCATTAGAGTGCTTGATATAACATGTCAACGCGCAATCTTGTAAGATGCTCACCAGTGTAGCCTTCTTAATGTTGTCATCCATGACCCCTTGTGCTTCCCACAATACTCTTACCATGAATCAGAACTGGTTCGGATCCTCATTCCCTACTCCTTTGAATACAGGTAGCTTGATTGCACTCGCCATGCTGAACTGCAGGGTTGGTGGAGGTGGAGTGGGTGGAGATAGAGGTGAGGGAGGTAAAGCGGGTGGTGGCATGGGTGGAAGTGGTAACTACGGAATGTTCTGCCTTATCAAACTGACTGCAATTCTCAGAGAGACCCGAGCGATCTCTTCCTTGTTTTCTTGCGAAGGTGAAATTAAGGGACTATTTCCTAATTCCCCGCTACCTTTGTAGATCATTCAACTCCACCTCATCCAAAACATTAATGTATTCACATAACCCAATTTTCACATAACAACATCTTAATCCAAGTATTCAAATATTTAATATACTTGCCTCACGATCCCTTCAGAAAATGTTGTTCTGCTTCGTTGTAGCTTATGGTCGTGTCTACCTTGAACTCAGTGACGAATCCCCCTATTATACAGTCGAGCCAATGGTCCACAGCTCACACAATCTGATCTTCTGATTCCTCTAATCTACGCACTAATTCTGGAGTTCACACTATTAGGTGGTCAAGCCTATACCTTCCCTGGCTATCGACTAACCTCGTGATCCACCCATACAGTTTAGAAGGAAAGGATGCGAAAAAATTCTCATGGACTTCCATATACACGTAGAAATCCAGCCACCTTTTATCATACACTTGCGAAGTTCTATTTTCCTATGTCACGAACTTGTGAATCTTCTTGTCCAACCACTCTTCAATTTCCTTCTTTGTTGGGTTCCAGTTGTATGACATCAGACATCCCTTCGACGAATCCCAATCCCAGCAACGGAACCATTTGTTGGTTATGTGAGGCTTGACTGAGGTTCAACAATGAGTTTAGCCAAGAAAATACCGGTACTACTAGCCCTTTTGGCAACTGTCCACGGAGTGCGGACTAAGGTCTCACTCAAAGTAGTATGGGAGGGTGCTGGAACTAGGTTTCTGCACACTGGGGATGTCTGATATGGGTGATAGGTATGCAATTCAACCTCTGTGCTTACTAGATTACGCACACCAGTGGGCTTCTTATGTCCTATTGGATTGCCTTCACGCGGATCCAGCCATAGTGTGAACAGTATTAGTTACCCATGTCTTCCTTAGTTAGGTTATGTTCTTTAATTACTTAGAAAGTTTTCATACATAAACATATATACAAGTGTGTGTATATAGATAAACAAATACCAAACATCAAAATATAGATCTACGAAATAGATGCACAATATGCTGAATCAACTTAGCTTTATTAATGATCCTTTTCTAGTTCAGTTCAATACAAACCTGACTCCGTCATGCGGAGATAGTTGCAAGGGTCCACACACTCAATTACGGACTCTACTAGGCCTCTATGCACTCAGCTACAGAGCCTTTACCTATTGTTGTGACCCAATACACTCCAGATCCACTTCTATCTTCTAACCATGCCTTCGCATATATCTAGTCCTTCCCTTTTAGAAAGCTATCTTAACACTTAGAGCCTTTCTCTATTTATACAATCCCATGGTCTATGGACCATGCGTAGGTCAACACAAATTTACATTAAATTACATTATTTTAGGGTGGATAACCCTATGACTCATCCTAGACTCTTGCACCTCACACTTGCATTTCGCGGGGTCTTTACATTATATTGACTAAAAATCAGGCTTTAAGCCCTAGAATCCTTGCTGTGGGGGTGTCTGTTTCCCAACACCTCAAATGGCGATGTGTTTGTGGAAGAATGATTTACCTTGTTGTATGCATGTTGTATGTAATGCAACTATTCATCCCACAACTTGGAATGTTTGCTGCAATATCCTCTAAGAAGATGAATGATTGTCCTATTGACCACCTTGGTTTGTCCATCTTTTTGTGGATGAAAGGTTGTACTGTTATTCAACTTAGTGTCCATCATGTCCCACAAATTTGACCAAAAATTCCCAACAAATAAAGAATCTCGACCACTTATAATGGAAGTAGGAAGACCAAAATGAACCCAAATATTTTGAAATAAAAGATGAGCTGTTTGTTCATCTGCAATTTTATTTTTACATGGTGTTAGAATACACATCTTGCTAAACTTGTCTACAAATACATACAAGTAATCATGACCTTTCCTTGACAAAGTAAGACCTCCTACAAAATCCATTGAGATAATCTCCCATGGACATGATGGTACCAAAAGTGGAGTGTACAATCCTAGTTTCCTATTCCTAGGCTTACTTGTTGCACACAAACAACATCCTCTAATGAAACGAGATACATTATCAAACATGCATGGCCAATAACAATACCTTTGGAGATTCACTACTGTCTTTCCTACACCAAAATGTCCATCAATCAATGAAGTGTGTGCCTCCCTTATGATATTTTTTCTTTCTCCCTGTGGAATACATAACCTTCCCAAGTGATACAACAAAATGTTATGTACATGGTAATCTAACTCTTCAATTTGGTTTCCTTGCCTTATGCTTGCATACACATCTTGAAAGTTATTATCATATGCATATTGCTCAATGTAACTTTCATGTAAAATAGAATTATGCTTGAGTATAATAGATCAATTTAAAATAGGCCTAGAAAGAATATCAACTACCTTATTGTAGATTCCTTTTTGTTGTTGATAACCGAATGAAACTATTGTAGAAAACCCATCCATCTGAAGTGTCGTGATTGCAGCAACTTTGATTGTGATTGTAAGTAATACAATGGTTGATGGTCAGTGGATAATCGTATGCTTCCCCATCAAATATTGTTTCCATTTTTTAACACTTTGTACTGATGCATAAATTTCTTTGTCATAAGTGGGATAGTTAGTCACAACTCCATTAAAAATTTTAGAATGAAATAAAATGGGCTTACCGTGTTGCATGAGAAATGCTCCCATGGTGTAATCACTAGCGTCTATTTAGATCTCAAATAGTTGTCTAAGATCTTGGAGAGCCAATACCGGTGTTGAACTGATCTTTTTTTTTAAAGCATCAAATTCTTTTTGCTATACATATCCCGAATGGAAGAATTTCTTGACACTAGTCAATGCATGTAGTGGAGTTGCAATCGAAGAAAAATTAACAATAAATTTCCTCCAATATTGTGCTACCCCTAGAAATCTTATTACCTCTGTAACTGTATTGGGCTTGGGACAATTCAAAATGACCTCAGCCTTAGAGGGGTCTATCTTCAGCTCACCTCCTCCAACAATGTGTCCCAAATACACTAAACAAGTCTTCCAAATTCACACTTTGACATATTTAAAAACAACTTTTCTTTTCTCAAGACATCAAGTACTTTTTTCACATGCATGACATGATCATCTCTGGATTTGCTGAATATGAGAATATCATCTAAGTAAACAATGAAAAAATAATCTATAAATGGTTTCAATACATCATTCATAACTCTCATGAAAGTAGCTGGAGCATTTATAAGACTGAAAGGCATAACAAGCCACTCAAACAATCTGTGTTTAGTTTTAAATGTAGTTTTCCTAATGTCTTCTTCAACTATTCTAACTTGATGATAACCACATCATAATTCTAACTTATTGAAATAATTTTCATACCTCAATTGATCAAGAAAATTATCAATTCTTGCGAGTGGACAATGATTCTTTACCATTATCTTATTTAGTGCATGGAATTCCACACACATGCACCCAGTCCCATCCTTCTTTGGCACCAAAATAATGGGTGAACCACATGGTGAAGTAGATGGGCATATGACACCTTTGTTTAGAAATTCTTGATTTTGCTTCTTGATTTCCATGTTGTTCATGTTTGACGTGCGATACATGCAAATGTTTGGAAGTGGAACATCCTATTGCAGCTGTATCTCATTCTGAATTCCCCTCTTGTGTGGTAACCACTTTGGTTCCTAAAACATCTCACCATGCTTTCTTACCACATCAAACAAATCAGGTTTTAACTTATCATCACAACCTTCAAAAGATTCATAATCAATATAATTATTTTTCTTGTTCATGAGAAGCACAAAATTTTTACTTGCATTTACTAGTCTCTTCATTTACCCTACATTAACCAAAGAAATGTTTAGCTTTTTTTATGGGCTCTGACAATATGCTCCAATCCATTCTTGAGCAATAGATATTTGTTCTCATGGCGATAAAATATCACTTTCCCATCGTAAAAATATGGGCTTCCCAAAATGATTCCTAAGATGTCAAGTGGAACTAAATCTAACTCAACTTCATCAATGAATTTTTCAGTAATGGAAAATATGAATAAGCATTTCCTTGTAACTTGTAAATTTGCATTATTGACTATCCAACCCAAGGGATATGGCTTATGATGAGGTACATTTTCAAGGTTAATCTTTTTGACCAAGTCTTCTGAAATTAAGTTCGATTGTGACCCACTAACAAATAATGCATCAATCTTTGTATGATTTTAAATTACCCTTACACAGAACAACTCTATCCTTTGTTCTTCATTTGGAGTGTTGTTGTGACTATGTGAGGAACTAGTGCTTGAAATAGCTTCAATTACTTTTGTGACCATAGCTGAAATCTTGGTCTCGTCGTTCGAATCAGATCTAAGATCATGTTGTGTGGTAGTTGTCGTCTTTTGTTTTCCCTTATTGTTTGGTTTCTTAAGCCTTAGTTCGAGATGTGGTTTCCAATAATGGGTTTCATCATGCCCCACTTTGGAACAATGTTGGCATATAGTTTTCTCCCCTTCTTTAATTTACACTTGCATTATTCTTTCCTTTCCATTTTCCACCCTTCTTTTCCTCCTTTGAATGGCTTCTTTTTTCTACCCTCTTCTTGAATGTTCTTTCCTCTTGCTTCAAGGTGCGTGGCTTGCACACATGCGACATCTAAATTGCTTGGATTGAACATAAGGATAGTGTGTTTTAAGTAGGAATGTAAACCCCCAATATATTTCAAGAGAGTATCATGGGAATTCAACTTTACTCCTAACAACAAAGCCCTTTTCCTAAACTCGTGGGTATAGTCTTCGACTGTTGGGCCCTTAAGTTGCCTAAATTTTTTCCAACTCATAATGGATTTTTGCATATAGGCTAAAGGATAAAACTATATTTTAATTGAAGAAACAAATTCAAACCAAGAAATGGATATGTTACCATGAATTCGAATTTCCTCTTGAGACTTTTCTTCCCACCAAACTAGTGCTTCTCCTTCTAGCCTCAATGAATCCAACTGGAATTTTATATCATCTTCTTAAAGGTTCCAAAATCTGAAATAAACCTCCAATTGTCGAATCCAATTGTCTAAATTTTCTACATTCATCTCACCATTGTACATGGGAAGTTCAAACTTAATATCCAAGTTGAGTAAGGGAGTTTTTTGTTTTGGGGTTTATGAATGAGTATGAACAATTTTTGTGGTGGAAGTCAAAGGTGATGTTGTTTTAGATGATTAATATGAGGAAGATGATGAAGATGGTGGAGATGGAGGAGGCTTTCCTCCATTACCCTTTGAATCCTTCTTCACATATTTTTTATCTTTTGTTACTGGGGCCTTTGTTTAAATTTTGGAAACGTTTTGACCCATTTTGAATGACCAAGGGATGAGAAGGAAATGGGTGGCAGCAATAGTTGGCTGGTGGAACAATAAGTTACACAAGAGTTATGGCAGAGTGGCAGTGGGAGGCAAAGGCAACTAAGGGGGCAGGAAGGTGCAGAAGAAGCCGATGGGAAGAACTGGTCATCCAAGTAACAGAGAAGGGATATAAAAAGTGAAGACCAGGAAAGGAGAGGGGTTAGATTGGGCACGGTTAAGGGAAGGTGAAAAGGATTCTTGTTGTAGCCAAAGGAAGGGAAGATCGTGAGAGCCGAGAAGACATGGTCCGTGAAGTTGCACTGTACCCACAGAAATGACCCAGGTATTTTATGTAGTTACTTACGGTGGAAGCCAAGTGATGTTGTAATGGTTAACTGTTATGATTAATATAAAGATATGATAAGATAATTTGCAGCATATTATGTATCTAACCCTGTGTATGAGGGATCTTTAAACTTCTTTTGAATGACTTAACAATTGCATGTAATTGGTAGTTCGTGTGACATCATGAGTATGTTGTTAGCTCTATGTTTTATATAATGTATTCATGTATTTGATCAAATGAAACTCAGTTAAAAATTTCATGACTCCATGTTGAACCCTTCTCCCTTTTTTTCGCAGCGTGCCTCAGGTGACACTCCTTGCCCTTCGGGGTAAGGTGAAAATGTTGGCATTGTACTAGACTATAGTGGACCATTTTTCACCTCATGTGCCCTAACCTAGGGTCTTCCCCCTGATGACTCTCACAAGCCAACATATGGTTCTGTTGTCGGGACCTAAAAGTACGAGAACTGATTTAGACTATGGTTTTGAGGATATTTAAATAGAAATCAGGGATTTGTGGAACCATAAACTATATCAATTTGTAGCAGAGCAAGCTACTCGTAGAAGTAACCGAATAGCAAGGTAAGTGAGGAAATTTTATATGTTGACAGCACTAATGATTAGTATGAAATTTTTTCGTGTAAGTTCCCAGAGGACTTGTACATTTGGTTAAGAAGGCCGAAGAGGTAGACTCAACAAGGTGGATTGGTGACAGGTTGCTGAAGCTGGACCCTGTTGAATGTCACCCTACTGCAACAATTGGATAATGATCTAACCAGAGCAGTTGACTTTTGGGTAAGGACTACAGTTGAAGGATACATAGTTGAGTTTGCCGCGGAGAGTTATCAGTGTTTCTCAAAAGCAGAAGCTATGTTCAGCTCAGTACTGAGAGGCGATTTGATGAGAGAAGTCCTGATGTGGATCAAGATGTTTATGGAGGAAGAATGATTGTTGTCTTCGCCCGCTATGGGGATGACAGCGTAAATCCCTGATACTAGAGGGAGACATAGAGGGGGGACTACTACCAGTTGAGGAATAGAGATGCTACTGAAGGGATGGATGTTGAATAACTAAAGAAAGCAAGAGATGTTAGGGCATAGAGAAGGGTACTACTAGCAAATAAGTGGTAGGCAATGGTGATTTAGACTCTAGGATAGAAAAGGATAGGGCCCCACCAAGTAGGAGCGGTGAGAGGAAAACCTCGAGTCGAAGAGGAAGGAGAATACGGTAATGGTAATGGGCAATGTGAGAGTGGTGAAAGAAGATAGAAGAGTCAAGGAAATTGGGATGGACCTTCCCTGTAGGTTGTGGAATCTGTATCACAAGTACAGGTTACGACAAACGGATCACAAGAGAAGGGGCCCCATGGGCATGGAGAAGGAAGCAAGGATGATGTGAGTGAGGTGATGAGGAGGTTATTCAGCGAAGAGGAAGCATCCATTAAGATTCAATAGCAATACCCCAGAGACAAAGGTAGCATTTCCCCTGATATTCCCCTGGTACTTTATCACAATCCAGAGGAATTTATTATTAGCTTAGGGAAGGTAGTGTGGTATATAGCATGTGCAAGAAATATCGAGCCTAGTTCAACATTGGGAGCACAACAGGATCCATTAATATCAGTAACTTAGGATTACAGGGACCCCGACAACCGAGAAGCAAGGGGTTTGTGCTAATAGCACCTACCCAGATAAATATGGTCAGATCTTTTACTAGATACCCCGACTTTGTGGGCAGAGGAAACGAGGATGTAAGGCAGCACTAGAATCTTTCCGAAGCTATTTGGAGGGCATGTTAGACTCCAAACAATGTAAGGGTAGTAGAATTCCAAACCACACTCAAAGAAAGGGCTCTGCGCTGGTTTATAAAGTGGGCAAAGTAAAATCAGAACCCCACAATAGATGACATCAAGAGAGGGTTTGCGCAAGAGTTCAAGGCACTGCAGACAGATCAGCAAGGGCTATCGATACTTTGGGAGATTAAGCAGAAGGAAAGACATATGTCTTGAGAGCTTATGCAAAGATTTAAGGATGCCATTGCCAAGTTGAGTTACACTCTGGACCCAAACCACCAGCGGGAATGGTTCATTAAGGCACTATTTCCTTTGACCAAAACGCCACTAACACAACATATGATAGTAACTCTCCAGGATGTGTTGGAATAAGCATCACTTATAGAAGTAATGACGGGATACCTGAATGAGTACGGGGGAGGGGCAAGCCTACAAGACCCATCAATTTTAACCCTGCAGAACCAGATTATGACCTTAATGAACAAATTGAAATATCTTCATCCAATGCATCCATCCAGACCCAACTTTTGGTGCACCCACGACATGGTGGAGGGGCATGTCATGACAGAATGCTCATGGTTATGAGGGATTAATCATGCAAGTGGGGTTGCAAGTTCGTCAGGAACCCGACCAATTATGAGAGTTGTAGTGGTGGGAGCGCAAGGAGCCTTCCCAGGGAGGAATACTTAAGACATTTGTGAAGTCTGTAGGGCATATGGACACCTGTCACAGATGTGCCCCATTTTGCAAAATCACTCTAACACCCCCAATAATACCTACTATGAGTTTTGTGAATCAATGACGCATCACACCGATGAGTGTCAAGCATTGGATACCCTAGCAGAGGTTGGACAGATCCACGTTCAGGGTCAATGAATCAAATGGGGGTGGGGGGGGGGGGGGGACGAGGAGGAAATGGGCTATAGGGAAGAACAAGAGGAAGAGAGCCTGTGAGGTATTACAACTATAATTAGGAAGGGAATGCTACCAGATAATTTACACTATCAAGGAGACCTTGGTGTTCGCAATGATGAATTAATGCCCATGCAACGAAGGATAGTCTACAACTCATTGTAAAGTGAGAAGAAAGGACCAGGTAGAGGGGGACCAACTTGGTGAGTGTTGAACAATGGGCCGACGATGGCCTCCACGCAACCAATATTAATAGAGTCACCATGGGAGGGAAGAAGACAAGGGAGGACCGTTACACAGAGGACCCCCTTGTAATCCTTAAAGTGACGTATCCACAGAAGGGGTATCAGCCGGAATGCCAAAATGAATACTATTAGGAGGCAACTAAGTTATTCAAAGGGATGGCCACAGAGAATGATACTAAAAAATCATGGAACCACATGCCTGATCACTCCCAACCAATTGGAGAATGGTTTAAACTGTTCTTGGAAATTGTTGAGGATGATGACATGCTAAAGGAATTGAGAAAAAGTCTAAATGTTTTGGTATCCCTAGAGGATGAGGAAGTGGATCGACCAGGTGTAGGGTTGCCAAAGAAGGCCTCAAAAAGAGTGAATCAGAACAAGAGAAGAAGCAACAAGGACTTTTGAATCAATGCACAAGTGGCAGGATTCCAGATAAGAGACACCATGTTAGACTTGGGGTCGAATGTAAACATTCTACCTAGGAAAAGTTGGGAGGCAATGTGGAAGCCTCAATTAAGATACTGGCCAATTCAACTAACAATGGAAAATCAGTACTACATACTGCCAATTGGGAGATTGGAAAATGTAGAGGTTGATGTGGTAGGAGTGAAGGCGCACACATAATTTGAGGTGATTGACATCATGGGGAATAAGGACCCATACCCAGCACTCCTGGGGATTGATTGGACATAGGATAACTACGCGGTCATAGACCTAAAGAAATAATTGATGATTTGCGAAGCAGACGGGTTAAGGGTGATCCAACCATTAGACCCCCACCAAGGGCCTAGGTTCATAGAACCAAGAGATGACAGGGATGAGACAAGAAATTTAGACCAACTATACATGCTGATAGCAGGGAAGAGGGAGGACTAAATCAACCCCACGACTAGAGGATCAGTGAGTTGGCAAAGAATGCAAAGCTTGGAAGCCGACTTAGAAGCTGTATGGGATGCATTGCTCCAGGGGGGATACGAATTGACCACTAGAAATTATGTAATGATAAGCCAAGTAAACTGGAGAGAAATGGAGATAGCTGACTACCCGAGGTACCATGGCCTTGGGCCAGTGGAGACCTTATTAGATAGAGTAGACTGGGAAGTAACAGAGGATGAAAGGATCTCCTATCTAAGCATCGGCCTCATGGCGAGACCGACAAGATGTTGGAGAATGCATTGCAATACACTAAAAGACTAGCCGAGCATTAAACAAACCATGAATGAAAGGTTTGCTCGGATGAATATCAGCCACAAGATAGGAAAAAATACAAGGGGGATTCAAGTCCCAAGGAGCACGTCAAGGATTTCATGGTCAATTGGAAAAGAAGACGAATGTCAAGGGATTGGTGGGTACACGCATTCATACATACCCTCAAACCTGTTCTCTAAGCATGGTATGTCCAAGAGGAGCTTCGTTGACAGACAACAGATTGGGATACTATGGAGGCATAGTTTGTCAGCAACTTCTCATTCAAAGGGGATGAGGCACAAATGATAGGGCCACTCCAAGCAAAAAAGGGGGTTTTTTTCACACCAATGTCATTCGTTGAGGTAGGACCCGATGAATGTTTTATGCAGTATTTGTATGAGATAGAGTCGCTAGGATATGTAGCATGTGATAGGGTAGATGCAGGACTAGATGACGATGATAGAATGGAGGGACTGAGACATCTAGCCTTTAGGGAAACGGATGGGGAGAGGGATATTTGGGAGATCCCCCTAATGGAAGGTGCTCACCTTCTATGAATGAAGTTGAGGAAGCAAAACATTGGGTCAGAGGATAAGCCTAAGATAGCATCAGTGGGAGACTACTAGGATAAACAAACCACCAAGGAAATTTTTGACCTATTGCAAGAATATCAAGACCTATTCTTGGCTTCAGTGGCAGAACTGAAGGGAATAAAAGTAAACCTTGGGGAGATGAAAATTGTCTTGAGATCGGATGCCTGATGGATGAAACATAGACCATACAGATTAAACCCAAGGGTGAAAGAGAAAGTTAAGAGGGAAATTGACAAAATGTTGGAGGCAAGAACCATCTTCTTCGTGGATGAAGTTGAATGGATAAGTCTGAAAATTATTCAAAAAAGAAGGACAAAAATGAAATTAGAGTATGTTTTGACTACAAGAGCCTAAATAACACATGCATCCATGACCTATTTCCCACACCCCTTAGCGATGAGGTCCTAGACAATGTTGTGGGGAATGAAGCATATTCATTCACAGATGGTTTCTCGGGTTACCACCAAGTCAGAATAGCTGAAGAAGATAAGAGGAAAACAATATTCACTATGGAGTGGGAGTCATATGCCTACAATGTCATGCCAATCAGACTCAAAAATGCACCATCTACATTTAGAGATTATCTTCAAAAGTTCCTAGAAGTTTACATGGATGACTAGATGGTATACAGTCTATTGAAAAAACACACCATCCTATTGAGAATAATGTTCGAAAGGTTTAGACAATTGAATATCTCCTTAAACCTCAAGAAATGTATCTTCGTAGTCCCCTTTGGAAATCTACTGGGCCATACTGTCTGCAAGGATGGAGTATGTGTAGACCCTGCGAAGGTTGTGCAATTATCTACATGGAACCACTGTGCAACATCAAAAAACTAAGAGAAACTCTAGGGCATACGGGGTACTACAAGAAATTTATCAGAAATTACACATCCATCATGGCTCCAATGGAGAAATTACTAAAGAAAAGGGAAGAGTTCATTTGGACTGTGGAATGCGAGACAACCCTAAATAACTTAAAAGAGAGACTAGTAAGCGTCCCTATATTGGTGTATCCTGATTAGAAAAACAAATTCTATGTTTACATCGATCCATCAAGAATAGCGCTAGGAGCGGTCTTAGCACATCCAATGGAGAAAATCATGGACCATCTAGTGTACTATGCTAGCAAGAAGTTGTCTACTATGGAAAGGAGCTACTCAACAAGTGAAAGCGAAGCCCTGGCAATGGTTTACTCTCTCCAAAAGTTCAGACACTACTTACTAGGTGTACCATTCAATTTTTTCATAGACCATTCTATGCTCAAGTATTTAGTAAACAAACCAGTGCTAGCGGGGAGAATATGCTGATGGTTGTTGTTGTTCCAAGAATTCACATTTGAAGTAGTGGTAAATCCCAGCAGACTCAATGTGGGACTAGACAACTTGTCGCGTCTAGAAACAAGGGAAAATGAAGGAGCAGTAGATGATCGGTTGCTTGATGTTGATCTATTCCGAGTAGAGGTGATTCTGAACCACCTAGAACAAATCGTCTCATTCTTGACAACTACTCATTGCCTAGCAGAATACACAACAGCGCAGAGATGACACTTAGTAGTTAGGGTAGTAGATTACCAGCTAATTGCGGGACACCTTTATAAGATGGGCTTATAGATCAAATACTGATGTGATGTGTCCTTCAACATGAAAGGAATGATGTCTTATGGGAGTACCATGCAGGGGTCGCAGGGGGTCATGTAGGAGGGAAGGCCACCACAAGAAAGATACTCCACGTAGGACTATGGTGGCCAACTATCCATAAGGATTCTAAAGAATTTTCTAGGACATGTGACATCTATCAAAGGGTTGGAAAGTTGTCAAGTTGTGATGAGCTACCTCTACATCTAGCCCACATAGTGCATATCTTTGATAAGTGGGCGGTAGACTTCATTGGACCCATTTCTCCACAAGCGAGGCATTCACAAGCTAGGTACATCATAACAACAACAGAATACCTCACAAGGTGGGCAGAGGTGGCACCTGTAAAGGACTGCATAATAGAAAGGCAAGGTTCACATTTTAGAAAATCATTTCATGGTTCGGATGCCTGAGGAGTCTCATAGGAAACCAAGGCACACATTTCCTGAATGAGACCATTGAGTCTCTACAGAAGAAATTCATGGTTCAAGACAACAAAAGCAGCCCGCACCACCCACAAGCCAACGTTGCAGTAGAAGCCTTTAAAAAGATACTGGAGAAAGGACTCACAAAAGTCGTATCTCCCAATAGGGATGATTGGGATGAAAGAATACCCACAACCTTATGGGCATATAGGATGACAGCAAAAACACTACATAAGAAAACTCCATTTCAACTTGTATATGAAAGGGAAACAGTAGTACCAATAGAATTTATACTACCGAACATGTTCATCTCAAAGTTGATGGGAATGATAGACAACAATGCCTTAAGAGAGCACCTAAATCAACTGATGGAACTTGACGACACTCGATTTTTAGTAGAATTCAATCAATCAGTAGAGTAGTGAAGGAAGAAAGCATGGCACAATAGGAATATCAAGAGGAAGTTGTTTGGGGTAGGGGAACAAGTGCTCCTTTATGATAGCAAGTTCCAAAAGTTCTTGAGGAAATTGCAGATGCACTGGTTGGGTCCATTCATATTAACAGAAATATGATAGTCGAGTGCGGTTAGGCTTGAGCAACTAGATGGAGTCTTAATGCATGGATGGATGAATGGCACATGCCTAAAGCCCTGCCGCAACTGAAAATAAATAAATAAATCAATAAAATGGGTAGAAAATATCAATAAGGTTGCGGCAGAGTTTTCTCTTACCACAACCCATTTGTGGTCAGGAGGGAGAAGTAGCGTCAGTAGGCACACATGTAGTCCCTATCAATAGATTTAGTGCAAAGGGGGCAAGAGGGTAGTGTCAGTGGATACACATGCAATGCCAATTAGTAGAGTCAAGGGCCACATACGTGATCCTAATCAGCAGAATACACATAGGCATGCACTTTTTCCAACATTTATGACCACATAGATACCTGTCCCATCTACCATACCAGTAGTCATTTCCTGATTAAGCAACTAAATAAGAAGCTGCCAGAGTAGGAGATGCAACATCGTTTCCCATTAAGCATAAAGTTATTTAATAAATAAACACATCATGGAAAAATAAATACACCATGTAACCCACTCTGTACCTTTGGGTCCACATTAGGGTTTTCACGTCCAAATCGGCTGGCGGCGGCAAGGTCTAGCCAAAACACATGGGAATATCGACAGAGTAATTAGTTATTAAGGCCTCATCAGTTAGGGAACATTGTGTTAGGATCGGCTACTTAAGTCGTAGAGGAATGAAGGGAATTCTAGAATTCCAATTGCAGACAACAGAAGAGTTACAGGTTCGCTCTGAAGAACAGGAGAAGAGACAGAAAAGCAGGAAGCCTCCAGTGCAGATAGTTTATCACAGGAGAAAGGAGATGGCCAAAGTACTTGCATCAGTTCCACAGGACGCATTGGATGCATGAATTGAAGTAGTCAAAAATTTATATGGCAAGTATGACAAGGAAAATCTAGTAGACAATGACTTCACAAACTGTTTCCAGTTCCCAGCAATGAAGAGAAGATACCGAAGGCTTTGTTAGATGAGCTCTTAGAAGACCTATGGTTTGGTGCCTACCACGTGCATATGTACCTGTGACCAAGGTGTGCCCATCCTCAAATATTTAAGATGAGACCTTTGAGGTTTTTCCTAACTGAGGAAGCGCTACACAAAGAAGTGGGCTCATGGCTGGGAGTGGCCTGCAAGATAACATAAGGGAGGCATAAGTACCTTTTTGGAGCACTAACTCCATAGGTAAAAGGCGTAGATGGGGTCGAGAGCAGTAAGAAGTGGCCAGCTGAGGACGAAATCAAGCCAACGATGCTCTAGATGAAGGAAAAGATGTTCAAGCCCCGACAAAGAATTGCTAGCTGTGGGTCAGTGGAGAGAAACTACCCTGGCATATTTCAGGGATCCACCATGTTTACACTGATCATCACGATGCTGCTAGCCATGAAGCTCCCAACAGGCATAGCACAAGCCCCCTCTCAGCCCACAATCCTGAAGCCCAAGAAAAGGCAACTCGTCCAAACCCCAATTGTTAAGAAACCAAAGTTAATCCACCAGCTATGATCATTGACCTCACTGTGGAGGTCGAGCAATCAATCCCCACAACCACCATCACTTAAGAGATCCCCCCCACCACCTCCACCACATTACACTAGTTGCGGGAGTCATCCCCACACACCGCATCCACCTCCACAAATTTATCCGAAACCCTTCAGCTTGGCCAGTGAGGGATGACTATGGAAGTAAAAATCTAGTTAGCTAGGAAGACAGAGGACACCGTTCATACCACCTGGATGCAACCTATAGAACTCACCACATTCCCAATGCTTGGGTCAGACCCACCAGAGGGGGGAAGCTTGGAGTCTACTCTACAGGGGGGAGGGTTGAGCCATACCTGCCACCCTTCCCTATAAGTCTCTCAGTCCACCGAATTCCAAGCATCATTCCACCCACTCCATAGTTCACCCTGCCATCATAGCAAGCCCATTCGCCTGCCTCCCATTCTAACAAATCCGTTGCCAGCGACCTACCCCTACAAGAGAAGTTCCCAGAACCTAGCACAATGCAGGCCGAGACTCTCTAGCACTGATCGTTGGCCCAATTGTTTTCATTTATTCAGTAGGCAGCACACAGAGCTGAAAGGCTTCGTGAGGACCTAGCCCAGGAGAATGAATGGCAAATGAAGCAGTTGTAGATGGTTACCAATGAGCGTGATCACCTGCGGCAAGAAAACACTATATTGTAGGCCCAGGTCGACTAGGTCACATAGTGGTCCAGATCACTATGGCCGACGATCACCGAGGCGGATGTCGAAGTACCGACAAACATGGATAATTTCACACTGATCAACTGCTACGACCACATCTAGACAACATGCTCGTGCCTGGAAGCCAGCAACGTTGAGATGAAGAGGAAATTGGAGACGATAAGATTTGCATTACTGGATCCAGTAGAAATTTACACAAGGATGGTCGAGAGGAAGGTCAGGGAGATGGAAGCCAAGAAGCAAGCCTTAGACGATGCCCTCATTGATGGATATGCCTTGATGAACAAGGTCCATGACTGGTTTGGAAGTCTAGCACTAAAGAACCACTTGGTCTACCCCCCCCGAGAGCAAATACAAACTCTATTTGCCAGCACGAAAGACTGCACAGACCCCGCCCAACTGCAGGAAATCAACAATCAAATGGAAACCCTCCAGGCTTAGGTTGATAGTATATATGAGGATTCCATGTGGACGAAGAAGATCATCAGGGATCTATAGCCACCGGTCTGAATGTAGGTGTTACCTCTAAAGGAGGTGTGCAACTGCAGCAGGAAACAATGGACCAACATCGAAAGCAAGTGACCAACTAAATTGATGTCACACTCGGCCAAAATTTTTGCTCAAGATATCAATGCAATTCTTGCTTGATGGGACACCACCGTTCAAAATTACATAGTGTTCAAGCAGCAGATAAGGGACTCTGTCCCGGAGTTGGAGCCTTCATTTTGAACGGGGGAATTGCAGGAGCAAGAAGACGCGACAAAAGCAGATACCACCTCGCAAGCAATGATCGAAGTAGAGGAAGCACCTGCACAGCCGATTGTAGAACTAGAGTAGGAAATACCACAGCCACCACTCGCAGGATCAACAGGACTGATAGAGGATGAAATGACTTGACTCGGGGATGAGTCAAGGAACTATGTTAGGGCTTTTTGGGGCCTTCATTTAAATTTTAGAAAGGTTTTGACCCATTTTGACTGACCAATGGAGGAGAAGGAAATGGGTGGCAGCAACAGTTGGCTGGCAAAACAAGCAGTTGCGCAAGAGTTGTGGCAAGGTGGAAGCGGAAGGCAAAGGCAGCCGAGGGGGTGGGAAGGTGAAGAAGCAGCCAAGGGGAAAAAATGGCAGTCCAAGTAACAGAGAAGGGATATAAAAAGAGAAGACCAGGAAAGGAGTGGGGTGAGATTGGGCAAGGTTAAGCAAAGGTAAAAAGGATTCTTCTTGCAGGAAACAGAAGGGAAGATTACAGGAGCTGAGAAGACATGTTTCGTGAAGTTGCACTATACTCGCAGAATTGACTCGAGTATTTTATGTAGTTATTTATGGTAGAAATCAAGTGATGTTGTAATTCTTAATTGTTATGATTAATATAAAGATCTGCTAATATAAATTACGACTAATTATGTATCTGGCCTTGTGTATGAGGGATCTTTGAAATTTTTTTGAATGACTTAACTGTTGGAAATAATACTGAGAGGGGGGGTGAATCAGTATTATCAATTCAAATGTTCCTTTTTCAAATCCAGATGATATACGCTACTTCATTTAATTAAACCCACAACTGTGTAGAAGGAAACTTGTGTATACTATGAAAACTTATAATTTACTTTATCTTTCAGATGTTGATTGTTAATCTGTGTATCAGAATCAAATAACCAATAACCAGAAACAGTAAAACAGAGCAGAAGACAATCACACACAAGAACACAAGAT
>APFE031511386.1:9314-19700 GCA_000404065.3 Pinus taeda
AATAATAATAATGATATAACTTTAATAGTACAAATTATCCATATTAAAATGGATCATTAAAGTTATTTTTATGGTTGAATTGGCTAGCTGTTAAAATGACTAAACTTTCATCTAAGACTAGGGACTTTGCTAATGAATTTATATCTGTATTTGAATATACAACTAGCTTTTGATCTCATTCTCATACTAATGCTGCCTCTATGGCCTCTCTTCATTTTCCTTTTCAATAAATCAGTTCATTGGATAGCTATCACCTTACTGATTTTATTGCCATCAACCAGACTCGGGTTATGGTTCTTGGCTCAGGGTTAGGGTTAATCAACTCAGTAAATCATTGTCAAGAGGTAGGCTCAGGTAACAACAACTGGACTTAATTGCTTGATTTCCACCGAACTATCTATAAGTTAGTACTGTTTCTTATTTCTGGAACTACTATTTTATAGCTCTTTAGATTACATCAACTTATAGTTACCAAGCTTTGGATCTCACCTTACTTCTTACTTCTTACTAATTTCTTCTTATTCTTTTCGAGGTATATCACCAGACTTCCTATTCGAAGGAGTACCAACCTGTAGTAATACCCTATACTTATGGTTCTTATTCCATTTCATCAAAAGAGGTGGGGGCTTACAACCAGACTATCTAATTTTTTTTCGAAGTTATCACCAGACTTCCTATTCGAAAGAGTACCAACCTGTAGTAATACCCTATACTTACATTTCTTATTCCGTTTGGTCAGTTCTGTTTCGTCAAAAGAGGTTGGTTTTACAAGCAGACTATTCAATTCTTATTCCGTTTGGTCAGTTCCGTTTCGTCGAAAGAGGTCGGGTTTACAAACAGACTATTCCATTTCTATTTCTCGAGACTATTGCTTAGGGGTGAGCCAGTAATGAATTTATTTCTTTTATATTCAAGGGTAACACACTTTTAATTTACCTCCTAAAATAGTTGCTCCTTAGTTTTTTGTAAATTTGTGTTTTGGAAATAGTATTATTATTTTAGGAATTTCGAAAATAATTTATTTTTAATTATATTTCTGTAACTCATTTCCATTTCTATTTAAATTCTAATTTTTTTCTTATTAACTAAGCTAAACAAATTTGTAAAATAATTTATTTTTTAAATCATAATTTTAACTCATTTCCAATTTCATATCTTAAAGTTCTAAATTTTTTTCTTATTAAGTAAATTAAGCTAAAAAAATTTAGGCATCCTAAAAATTTCATAAACATATAGCAACAATGAAATTCGAGGCCCAAAGACATGTACTAGACTAAAAACTACCTTACTCTCCTGCAACAGCGACATGCTCTTCACATCCATCGCATCACATGTTACAAACTTACAATAAAGTTGTTGCCTGACACACAAACATCAAAGCATAAAATAATGAATCCGAAGACAACAAATAGCTAATTATTTAATTCCTTGAATCCAAAGATAAAATTAATGGACATTTTAATTCCATACATGTATGTGCATTTGTCCAAATATTGTGCATTTGTCCAAGTATTGTGCTGCCGTAATTTCATTACATTTTGCTAAAAAAGTTCTGATAAAAACTCGAAACGGATTGCCTTAAAAATTATACAAAATGCAACAATGACGCCTAAATACAATATGCAAGTTTGAAACCAAAAAATGTAACACGATTGCGATGTACAGCTGCGCAAAAATTTCAGTCTGGAGACTTTCATTGATAACTAGAAGCGAAATTCGAGTACGGAGACTTTCATAAATAAAGAGTAGTGAAATTCGAGGGACTAAAAGTACCGTACCCTCAGCGCATATCCATCGCATCACATCTTACACGGAAGTTGCCTACCACACCAACATCCAATCATGGTAAAACAAATAATGAATCCTAATTCTACAAACACCTAATTATGAACCTTGAATACAAAATTAAAATTCAGGGATATCTAGAAATAAAATTCTTGGATATCCGAATTCCACATAGAGCTAATTATTCATGGATATCCCAATTCCATAGAGGCTAATTATTCGGTACCTTGAAAACATAAAAACCAAGATTCACAAATATCAGGAATAAAATTCAAAGATATCATAATTCCACAAACAGCTAAACTATTTAATAGGATTGGGCAATATCCGAATTCCACAAACAGCTAAACTATTTATAACCGTAAATCCAGAAGTAGGATTCGGCATTGTCACAGATATTTGAATTTTAAACTAATTCTACTTAATTTTGAAAGACATAAAATGTGTTGGCTTACCTGGTTTTTTATAAAATTAATATCATAAAACATTTCAACAGAGGTACTTAATTGAAACTAATTTTGATTTCAGAGAAAAAAATGTGTTTATAAAATTAATATTATAAAACATCTGGATAGAGGTAATTGATTGAAACTAATTTTTGTTTCAGAAAAAGTAAAAAGAGAAGAATATTACCTGAGTAACGAGTAACGCTTTCATCATGTCAGCTCCAATTTCCACTTCTTCATAATTTCTAATGCACTCCAATTTCCACTTCTTCCTAATTTGTAATGCACTCCAAATAGCATTGGGGTTTTATGTAGCCATGCAATGATCATGGATATAAAATGAAGATAAAATTGAAATATAAAATACAGAGCACCGGAGAACAAAAAAGACAGAAACATCACATACAATCCAACCACAATTTAAACAGCCAAAAAGAAGAAATCTAAACTGGCAGATTTAAAAAAGAAATGAAAACAAACAAAATAAAAGGCTATGCCAAAACAAAAAACCCGAATCCATGATGAGTACGAACAAAATATTGATGAATACGAAAACGGTAGTGGCTTCCTTAAATGGATGGATCTACTTGCTTTTCAGAATGACCGTTGGCAGGAGTAGATGCTTTTTTTAAGAAATTGAAATGAGTAAAGAATTGCTTTTTGTTCTTTTTAAAGAAAAACTCGTTAAAGAAATTGAAACGGATTAAAAACTGCTTTGTGCTTTTTTACATTGCTTTGTTTTATTGTCACTGATAGCGATGGACAACGACAGCCATTAGCTGCTATGATTTGGCATCATTAAATGTTGGGTTATGCTCCAAAGCAAAGCAAGCATGGTAATATGGTAAAATAAAAGTGAGATGGTTAAAAAGAATTGAGAGAGTCGTCCATAAGAATCTTGTGGATGATTAAACAATTTGACCTTTCTTTAAATTGAAAGAAAAATTAGTTTGGTAAAAAAAATTACTTCATATATTCTTCCGTCAAGTCGAAAATATTCTTTTTCATCTATTCCTATTTTTTTTTTTTGCATTTTAACGTGAAAGGGAAAAGGTTTTTAGGACCATATAAAAAATGAGAAAATAAGGAACTAATAAAGCTTATAGTGTATATATAAATACAATTATACAATTATAGTTTATCTATATTCAAGTGTATATTTCATTTTTTCCTTTGCAAAAATAAAGCCTATAAATATGTTATATTATAAAATTTATTCTAAATATTTCAAAGGAATGAGCACATAAAGAGTGAAACAAAATGTAAGGCAATGATTAATATAAAACGAAGGATAGACACATTTAGATATCGAATGTAGTGTGGGCAAATTTTAAAATGTGCTCACATGACCAAATGTGAACGTTCCAAAATTCAGCGCATCATAATCTGCTGGCACCTAATGCTTAAACATCAAATTTGGGCATGGGAAAATTTGACTTCATACATACTGCATTTTTTCTCTTCCTACGTTCTGTTTGATGATGCACACCTCACCAAAACTTCAACATTAAATAGACCTAGAAATATTAAAAGGGTGAAAGCATAAGGCCTATATTCAACATTAACCCTTGCCACCTCTTCAACTTTGGGAGTTAATTTCAACTGATTTTTGTGCAAAAATCTTGATATGGTTACTACGTTTTAATGTAGTTGGTTTTTGTTATTGCGGGACCAATTTGGGCACAAGCAAGATATGGTCCCCAGCTCAGAGGAAGCAAGTTGCATCGAAAAACTATGCTGGATAGCTAAGAGAAAAGCATAAATGACAACAAATACTACGTTTTAATGTAGTTGGTTTTTGTTGTTGCAGGACCAATTTGGGCACAAGCAAGATATGGTCCCCAGCTCAGAGGAAACAAGTTGCATCGAAAAACTATGCTGGATAGGTAAGAGCGAAGCATAAATGACAACAAATCATTTTTCTGTTGGCCTAAGGAAATGAATTTAGTTGCAGAATTCTAAAAATCGGATTCTCCAGTTCATTGTCAAAGGGAATGAAATGCTTTTCCAAATGACAACAAATCCATCTTTCTACTGGTGTAAGGAAATGAATTGAGTTGCAGAATTCTAAAATTGGATCCTCCAATTCATTGTCAAAGGGTTAATGACTACGAAAACTAGATTTGTTCTGAAACTATGAAAAGCATTTACTTTTCTCATTTAGAAATTTAGATTATGAGATGTTTTGGATGGATTTGATGTTGTATGTTCATGGCCTAGGTATCATAACTCATTCCAAAGTCTCACTTGATCATTGAGGTCTTCCAAAGTTTGGAATGAGTGCGTAAACCCCAAACCATGTACCGTTGGCGCCGAGGTCAAATCTCTCGCATGGAAGGAGAGAAATTATAAGGCAACATACATTGATGAACGAATTAATCTTAGTCAAAAGATGAACGAAATGCAGAAAACCAAAACCTAGATTTGAATTTCACTGTAACCGGCCACAAAACTACATACATTCTAAAGTATTTGTCTAAAGAAACCCAACATTGCAGATAAAACAGAGATTCAAAACCCTAGATATCCAGATAATTTGCAGGATGGGGGGAATCGAAGGTGCAACTAATGAAGGTTGCATAATTATAACTCAAACACCAATTGACATTGATTGAAAGGTACAATTCGTTAGATGACATCTGCAATGTAACTTATTACAAATGTATCCACCATTTCAAAAGGCTGGTGCGCCATAGTGGGCCATTCCCTAGCGGTACCAACTATCGTTAGATGCTAAGTGTAGATACAGTCAGGTTTCAGAGAGGTCTTAGGCCATGTGGTTTCTTCCAGCAAGATAAGTCGTGTGAGTTACCACTGCCATTATTTGCAAAGCGAGATAATTCGCGCTAGTTACCACTGCCATTATCTGCAACGCGAGATAAGTAGACTTAGTCACTATCACCATTAACCACAACGTGTATGATAAGTGAGCTATTCACATCATACACACGTGGTTATCTTTAGGCTGGTAAGCTAAATGTCTGTGACGGATATGCGATTTGCCTCCAGCGCGAACGATTCCCAACACCGTATATGTGAGTTGATTTTGGGCAATGCATGGTATCATAGCCCATTATGCGAGGTATTTCCGGTTGACTAGAGACAAAATGCCGAATATGCGACTTATCAATGCAGCATATGGTACTTATCTTGCCTGATACACGTATTATCTCCGGCGCCTATAACGCTAATCATAAGTCGCATTTTTGATGGAGATAAGACACATTTCTGATAAATAATTTGCATATTCAACATAACCAACCTGCATTGACCGGAAATATGTAGCATATCCAGCAAAGATTGCTCGGATAGCGAGAAATTTACTAGCATATTCGAGGATATACCTGTCGGAAATTGTTACGGTTAGGCAAACATCGCATATCAGCCAAGACATTTCGCATATCGGGTTGTGTATCCTGGAAAAACTAAATTATCACTACCACGTTGATAGTGAATAAACCACTTATGCATACCGCGTTGATAACCAACCACCCATATTTGCATAAGAATTAATAATGAATATATAATTAATAATGAATATATAAAGAAACCATATACGGAACATTCTTACGGGAAGCCCTAATAGGAAACATTCATACGTGAAAATATATGGATATTCTGATAATCCCACTAGATAATCGCATTGCGATGGTAATTAGCATATGCATTACCAATAAATTAGCGTCACGACGGTAATTGTGAGAATTTTCCAGTCTTGAAAGGAAAATACAAATTACACTCAATAGAATTTCAGTAGTATTGGTCAATATGCATATTCATTAGCCTCAACTATCCAAAATATATGTCAATGGAACTTTCTGTATGGCTACAAAGAATACACACATACTAGGCGAGATATTTGTTGAGAACCCAAAGGCCATTGTCATCTTTGATTGATTTCTTGTAGAATGCCAATAACGTCTCGCACCTGCTGCTCTCTGTGTCTGCCATGACTCCCGTAAGTAAAATCCAATTTACAATTTTCGACTCAAAACCGGTGTATTACCTAATTACCTATCCCGTCAAGAAAATGAATTCAGGCAATTCATTCATTCTGTTGATCAAACTTGGGCGCTCCATTCAACCTGGATAGCTAGATTAAGGCTATGGGAGAACTAAAACACCACTGCTTTCGCATTGAACTAGCGGCAAACTGCTAGCACAAACTGCTTTCGTATTGAACTAGTGGCACACGTTCGCCTCATGCGATGGCTCACCAGCATGAAGGCCATGTGTTGCTTGTTGTTTTTTCAAATTATTTTATATAATGTTTATAATATAGAGTTAGGTTTTTATTAATATAGAATAGGTTTCTTTATTATTTTTAAATAAAAATTAAAACTTTTTAATAATATGAAATTTATTACTTTTTTCTAATTAATATAAATTATAAATAATAAAATGTTATAAATTAAATTCTATATAAATATAATAATAATGAAAGGAAGAGGGCTCAATTAATTAATCAAATCAACTAATAAGATTTAAGGCTTTTTACAACCAATTCTAATTTTTGGCTGGTACTTCACTTTTTGCTTGATTCTAATCAATTTATAGTTTCCTTGTCTAAGGAAGAGGGCATGGTGAGTCTCCTATCGAAATGTAGTCTTAGGAGATGCTAAGGATAGGAAGAAGGTGGCAACAACAACAACTTATCAATCCTCCCACCTCCTTAGAAATTCATCCCAAGGAGGTTGACAAGATGCCTCAATCTTAGGCACTACAATGTACAAAATTAGATGAAGATGTTGCATCTCTAAATTCATTGAAAACCCCACATGTGAGGTCAAGTGAGATAAAATCTTGGAGCAGATAGAGTTCATACATCACCGCACTTTAACGTGCAAATTTATTAGTGCTTGGCCACCGAAACCAGATTTGGCAGCATGGATCAAGGCTAAATGGCACCCATAAGTGCATGTTGATTTCCATATTGGAGCCAAAGGTTTTCTTACCATGATTTTCACTAATTTAGAAGATCATTCATGATCGTTCTTCATCTCATTCTATATGCCTCATTTCAACCAAGACAAAGGAAATTCTTTGCCTTAGCATAGAAAGATCCACACAGAAAGATATGAAAAATGAACCCTTAGCAGACCAAGATCCTCTACAATAGGATTAAAAATTACCTAAGGAATCCTTGGAGCCACAACCCAAGCCCACCCAAGAAACTTCTACAAAGAAAAGGAAGAAACCATATAACATGATGGAAGACATAACAAATATGAAATCTGAAATGCATGATGCGAAGACAATGTTTGAAGAAATCATAATGGAGACAAGTTATTAGGTAAATATAGAAGGCTTGGATGAAATGGAAGTAGAGGAGAAAACCCTCTTCGAGATATTACCCATTTCAGTTTTTGAGGTGCAAATGGTTCTTCTCTAACAATCATATCTCAATATTTGATTCACCCTTTTAGAGAGAATGATGACTCCCACAACTCCAAACTAGTGCTCTGTTTCTTTCAATTAGAGAGACCCCCTCAAATCAGTAAATGGAGACAAATGATGGTGTAGGAAAACTATACAACAATTTATGGAATAGGTAGGGAATCTGGTCGCTAATCTACACAACATTACTTACTTTCAAAGATGTTTCCCCCATCAATCCTTCTCAATGAAAGTGATTATATGGAACATATGGGGTCTCAATAGAAAGGGAAAATAAAGATTCCTTAAAGACAAAATATTCATTTTGTAAGGTTTCTTAATCATTCCTCTTGGCACGCGAGTGGATCCCTTATGGTTCCATGTGTAATATTACCCTAGGGAATCTTCATTGGCATAATTCCACTCATGCCTAGGGAAATTAAAATTCAACCCTACAACCTCGGGGGAGGATCCATCATAGCGCAACGGAGATATCATCTCATATGACGGCACTTCAGTCTCTATACTTAGTATTATTGTTCAAATAATCATTTTAATACACCCCCTTAGCTAAGACATTGTGTCACTATAATGCATCCAAAATTCCATGCAACTCCTTATGGTTGGATACTTGATCATCACTTCAAAGAATGTCTTCAAGTGTTTTTTGCACCACTAACCATGGCTCCCTTGGTGCATGTCTATAACAATATCCACTTTTAATGAAAATTTATTTATCATTGTTACCCTAGGTGCATTATAGATCTCTGCATTAGGTTCATGAAAATATTTTTCTTCATCTTCCCTTTTATTGTCTACATTTTCCTTGGTTAAGAAGTTGAAACACATTGAGATGTCAAAGTGATGTGAGGTAGACTTGTAATTGGTCCTTGAGATAGGTTGGCATTGACCACTCGGTTTATGACCTATATCATGTATAGGTATACATACAATCAATCTACACCTACCATATAACAGAGATAAGTTATGAAGTCCATGAAAAATAAACTCTTTAGGGCTTAGGGTTTAAAATGTTATAAAATGCTTAGGATGTAGGGTTTACGGTTTATAACACTTTAGTAAATGATTTGAATAAATAGTTAGAAAAAGCTACAAAATCTCTGCTAAAATGCTATAAAATGCTTAGGGTTTAGGGTTTAAAATGTTATAAAATGATTAGGGTTTAGGGTTTATTCTTTAGGATTTAGAACACTTTAGTAAATACTTGTAGTAAACACTTAAAAAAAGCTACAAAATGCTTAATAAAATGTTATATAATGTTTAGGGTTTAGTGCTTGGATTTAAAATGTTATAAAATACTTAAGGTTTAGGTTTTAGGGTTTACAATTCTTTAGTAAATACTTTTAATAAAAACTTTAAAAAATTACAAAAGGATTGTTAAAATGTTATAAAATGATTAAACATTTAGGTTTTAGGCTTAAAAATTTCATAAAATGCTTAGGGTGGTAGGGAATTAGGGTGTAAGTAATTAGGGGTTAGCGTTTATCATTTAATAAATATCTTTAAAAAAAAAGGTTTTTACAAACGCTTTTAAAATGTTAATAAATTCTTAAAGGGTAAGATTTGGTTTAGTGTTTAAAATTTTATAAAATGATTAGGGTTTAGGGTTTAAAATGTTCTAAAATGCTTAGTGGTTAGGGCTTAGGGTTTAGGTTTTACGATTTAGGGTTTAAAATGTTATAAAATGATTAGGGTTTAACATTTACGCTTTAGGATTTAGAAGAATTTAGTAAATGCTTTTATGGTCTAAGGTTTATGACACTTTAGTTTAGTGTTTAGGGTTTAGGGTTTGGGGTTTATGGTTTATGGTTTAGTGTTTAAGGTTTAGGGTTTAAAAATGTTATAAAATGCTTAAGTTTTAGGGTTTAGTGTTTATAACACTTTAGTAAATAATTTTAGTAAGAACTTAACGTAAATTTACAAATATTTGTGTAAATGTTATATAATGCATGGGGTTGAGGCTTAAGTGTTTAGGGTTTATAACGCTTTAGTAAATTGTTTTAATAAACACATAAAAAAAGGTATGAAACACTTGTTAAAATGTTATAAAATGCTTAAGGTTTAGGTTTTAGGGTTTAAAATGTTAAAAAGTTCTTACGGTTCATTGTTTTAGGTTTATAACACTTTAGTAAATTATTTTAATAAACACTTAAAGAAATGTTACAAAACACTAGTTAAAATGCTATAAAATGTGGAGGGTTTAGGGTTTAGCATTTAGTGTTTAAACTGTTAATATATGCTTAAGATTTAGGGTTTAAGGTTTAGGGCTTATAATACTTTAGTAAATTCTTTTAACAAACACTTGAAAAGAAATTACAAAACATATTTTAAGATAGTATGAACTGTTTATGGTTTATCGTTTATGGTTTAGGGTTTATAAAAATATTAGTAAATACTTGTAATAAACACTTAAAAAAATTACAAAATGCTTGTCAAAATGTTATAAAATTCTTAGGGTTTGGAGTTTATAACACTTTACTAAATGATTTTAATAAACACTCAAAAACAAGTTAGAGAAGGCTTGTTGGAAAGTTATAAGACTCAAACGTTTTAGGTTTTATAATGTTATAAAATTCTTATGGCTTAAGATTTAAAATGTTATAAAATCCACAAGGCTTAGGCTTTAGGCTTTAGATTTTATAATACTCTAGTAAAATATTTTAATAAACTCTTAAAAAAATAATTCAAAATTCTTGTTAAAATGTTACAAAATGCATACGGTTTAGGGTTTAAAATGTTATAAAATTACTAGGGTGTA
>APFE031511390.1:5321-20496 GCA_000404065.3 Pinus taeda
GGAATAATAAAGCCAAGGGATTAATACTAAATATTATAAAACTTAAAATAAACATAGTTCACCATGGTTCATTTTCGCATTGAGACAATCTTTGTGACAATGAGACATTAAACTATGGTTCATTTTCATATTGAAAACACCTTTCTCACAATGTGACATAGGACGATGACCGATTTTCATATTCAGAAAATATTTTTCATAATGTGACGTTAGACCATCATTCACCATGATTATAAACCAAAGGGATTTATATTAAACCTAAGGATTAATATTATAAACCCTGTGAATAATATTATAGCCTAGGAATATGAACACTTAGATTAATAAACCCAAGGGATTGATATTATAAACCCAGGGGAATAATAAACCCAAGGAATTACAAACCCAAGGGAATAATATTAAACCCGAACATATAATATTATAAACCCAAGGTATTAAACCCTAATATAAATATTATAAACCCTTAAATAGACATGGCTGACCATGGTTCATTTTCATGTTGAGACAATCTTTATCACAATGCAACATTCAAACATGCTTGACGCTGGTTGAGCATGATGGATTTCCATATCAGGACAATCTTTCACGCAATGCAGCGTTCGAACATGGTTGATTCTCATATTGAAAAATATTTCTCAAAATGTGGCATTGTATAATAGTGTTGTTATGACTAAAACAATCTCCTTTTATTATTATTATTTGTATAAAATAAAAAAAATAAAAAGGACCAATATACAAAAAAAAAAAAATCCTTATTTTTCCTCTTCTTTTTGTAAATAGTTATTTTTTTCCAAAAAATCTACAAAAAAATTAATAACATAAAAGTCATTATTTGATAAAATATGAAAATTGGAGGTTAGAAACATGTATTTAATAAAAACAAAACTCTTGTTCATGACCTTCCGACCTCTAACTATATGTCAGGCTTCATAATCAAACATAATAAATCAACTTTCTTAACACCCGACCTCCCAACTCCCGATGTATGTCTTACCCTGACTACGCTGCACGTTGGCATCGGGGTCACCCCTGCCACAAAGTTATCTGTAATATCATGCCAACTTCCAACTACCTAATGGGCTTCTGTTGCGACTGCGAATAAAATATTTTATTTATTGGTTTGCGTGCCAAGCATCATTTTCTTTTAGTTTCTTGATAGACAATTTGATTAGTAAATTCAATATTCATTATAGAAAACTCAATTGTTTTTAATTGTTTTTTAGGACATAATATGCGTTTATGACGTCAAAACACGATAGTCGACGGATTAAGGAATGGCTAAAGGGAACAGAAAATTTGGAACCAAAAGGTTACAATCTCAACCCAACTCTACTTTTTGACACCACCTTCAAAACTTAGTTGGCAAGTATGATGAAGTGGGAGAAAAATTATAATTTCTTTGAGAATAGAAGCTAGTTAAATTTTGAAACTTCAACCAAGGAGAAAAACAAAGTTTGAAAAAGTTAGACGTACAAAATGGTACAAAGTTGCTACTAGAGCCAAAAATTTTCCTTATTATGACATGATTGCATGGGTTATGTGACATGTTCATATTTTTACCTACACTATGGTAGAATAAAATAAAAGAATTATAGCCTCTTGGAAACTAGAAATACCTTCAGCTACTTATAAGATTAGTCCTCCCAAAGTTTTCTTAGCGGTTCAGTTTCTCAATAATTTCAACAACACAATATTTAAGAACTGCAAATGGAATTATGATAAAGTTGTTAAATATTGGTTACGAGAAGATAAAGAATGGTTCAAAATTAAGTCATAAAAAGAATAACATGTTTCCATTTTCAATAGACCCATTAGATTTCTCATCAAAATGTTTTCCCAATTATATGGAGAGAAAGAATCTAATCATTGTAAATTGAAATGGATCACCTTAATACACAGTCTACTAAATGATTCAAAGCATTTCATTTGGGTTCTCAAAATTTAAAATATGCCCTAAAGTTATTCATTTTATCTCCTCCAAGATATGAATATATGTTTTGCATGTCAACCTATATTATAGATATTGTAATTGCTTATGTTTGTTTCCTTTGATGAAATGAAATTTCTGAGTTAATCAACAACTACCTATTCAAATTACGACCCTATTTTGTGGGAATGTAAATTCAAATTCCATTTTTATAACATTTTTAATTATGTGATCATCCCTTTCCATGAGATTCTATTTGGAAAAAAATCCCCTAGGGTAAGTCAAGGCCTTAAGGAAGCATTAGAAGAAATAGGGTGCTAGTTTGTGGAAGGATTATTCACATATATCAGAGACTATGGAAGTGAAGTTGGCCCTCATCTTCTTCCTAGATATATTCCAGAGAGGATTTCCTTAAGAAAGGTAGCCAATCAAACTACCCTCAATGTTCAATCTCAGAAATGAGTAAACTTCAAAAGAAAATTTGACTGAACTTCCCAATTAACTTTGGAAATTTTTTCCTCGAGGATCAAGGACATGCAATTAAGGAGGTTGAAGAACTCAAACATGTTTGGTTTTATTCATTGCTCCTTTATGATTATGATCCTAGAAGAAAAATTAATGAACATTCATCAAAACATTCACACACAACAAGCCCCTTTTTGATGATATTTTCATTGATATTGATAATATTGAGAAATCTTGTTAAAGAGGATAATTGTTGATTAGGGAGGATAGAACTAAACTACAATAGTTTAGAGAAAATATTTATGAGGTCTTCCTTAAACAAAAGAATATTCATAGTCATGTTCAAATTGAAGAGATGAAATCTCTTGAGAATTTCTGAAATACAATTTCAATCACATTATTTCAGACCATGTTTCCTCTTTTGAAATAATAGAAGAATCTCAAGTTTAAATTTTTTCCTAATGTTTGTTTTACAACTCCAGAGACAAGCACAGCCAAATAAAACACTGTTAAAGAAAAATAACAAGATATCTAGAGATACCAACAGGGTCAAAGGATTGCAAAAGTCAAAGATCATAAACAACATAAACAGGAGAAAGAACATGTAACAGAAAAATAGAGTTCCTTTGTGAAGAGTATAATTATTATTCATGGTAAATATGGTAAAGATGACACCACTAAGGTAGATACAGAACCAAAGAAAATTGATAATAAAGTCAGATATATGCAAATTGATGCAAATAAAGATGAGAAAATTACTAGCACCCCTCAGTTAAAATTGACCGATTTGTTTGCTAGAGAAAAAGATTTTGTTAAGAAGCAGGAGAAAACTATCGAAATTTCTATTCCACAAAATTTTCATGACACTTCCATTACTCCTATTTCTACCAAAATTAATTTCAATTATTTTTATTGAAACTTGTGACTGAGGTTGAAACTATTCCATCCTTGACTGAGTATTAATTAAATGCTCAAACTAAGTCAGCTGTGATAACAACTAACAAAAGAAAGTTTGAAAGTTTTGAAACCATTTCAAAATTTAGTTGGCAAGCAACAGGAAATGTTGATGAAAAAACTGAAGAATCCTCACAAGTTCTAGGAGCCTTTGTCAATTATAATGAACACCATGTTGGTGAACTTTTCACGAGCTATAAGAATAGGTTGCAGAAGATTAATGGCATGGAAAGTGAAATAGAAAAAGAAAAGAATTCAGTGAATAATGTTTGCAAAACCAGTCCACAAGATCTATAGGGGGGTTTGCTATTGAAAGTGAAAACTTACAAAATCAATTTCAAAATGAATTGAATGAATTGAAAGTCAAGAATTCTACAGAGATTGAGGAAATCCAAAAGACACATGCAGACCAAAATAGAATATTAAAGGAATAATTTCACAACAACATCGAAACCATGACTAGATCAATGAAGGAAGAAATTGAAACCTTTTAGCCTCAATCAATTCAACGTCATGAAGCAAAAAATAGTCTGAATGTTTTTAAGGCACAAGCAGTACAAGTTAGTCAAATTTTGAGGAAAGACCAGGCTAATTTTTATTAAAAAATGGATAAAATTTGCATATTGTATCAATATACTTTGGATCTTAACGAGAGGATTCAATATTTAGTCGAAGAAGATAAGTTCATTAAAGAAAAGTTTACATCAATTCTTGAATGGGAAACACAACTTCAACGATAAAACATTTCTAAAGTCTCTAAAATGGATAAAAGAATAATGTATGATTTTTTGAATCAACAATAGCTTGAGGCCAAAGAAATCAAAGAATGAATCAAAAGGACCACTTAACATTATCTATCAGTATGGGAGACGAGAATTTTTTTATAGAAGAATTCAATTTATCAGGATTGAAAACATTAAAAGAAGAAATATCTAGGTCAGTGAAACATCATTTGAAAGATAGCGCTACATATAGATGGCCTTCAAACCTGGACTCAAGATATTTTTTAGATATTTCTGCAGGTTTCCTTTGAGCAAATCAAACTAATTTCTAAATTTAGAATTAAATATAAGAAAAAAAGAGAAGAGTTGTTCAGAATGTAATATCAATGTGCTATGTTAATATCAATTAAGTTGTCTATCCATATGTCTGTGGATGATAAGTTGTGTTGGAGGCCAACTCTGTGCCCAAACCTACAAATAACTCCTTCCAAAACTTGGAAGTGAACTTCACATCCCTGTCTGACAAAATATCCTTTGGAACACCATGTATTCTAACAATGTCTTAGATGAATACATGTGCCACATCACTAGCTGAGAATGTAGACTTTACCAGAACAAAGTGTACAACCTTTCTTAACCTGTCCAAACTAACCATGATGGAATCATGATGGTTCACTGTCGTCGGTAACCCTGTGACGACATCCATGGAAATGAAATCCCATTTCCACTCGGGAATATCGATCAACCGTAGTAGTCTACTTAGATGTTTGCACTTTGCCTTCACTCTCTTACAATCGAAACATTTAGCCACAAAGTCTGCTACATCCTTCTTCAGGTTCGGCCAATAGTAATATGTGTTCACTATTGTGAGTGTCTTTTGATAACCTGGGTGACGTGAATATGGTTTTGCATTAAAATCCCTCAATATCACCTTCTTGAGCTCACTGCTATGTAGTACGTATATCATGTCTCGGAACCTAAACAATCCATCTGTCACAAGACAATAGTCCATATCATGTGCACATACACCTATACCTATACCACTACCTATACCTATACCATCACTTTTACCTATACTAGTATCTGTATTCTACTGCAACCTGTGCACAATATCCATATATCTAACATCTTGCTATCCTACCCATAAGATCTTGTCCTGTAAATATGTCCCATAAGATCTCATAACTGCTAAGTGATTCACCTATATCTGTATACTAAGATCATGTGCCACTTGATTCTCCTTGCCTTTAATGTATCTAATCTCAAAGTCGAACTCACTGATCGTGGCCAACCATTTATCCCACTTGGAATTCATATTCGACTGGTTAAACAAATACCTCAACCCAATGTGATCACTCATAGGCACAAACCACCTACCAAGAAGATAGTGTCTCCACATATTCAAAGCATGTATAATCGCTGCCAATTCAAGATCATGAATGGGATAGTTTTGCTCCTGCTCATTTAGTTTTTGAGACTCATAATATACCACTTGTCCATCCCACACAAGGACTCCACCAATCCCTCTCTTGAAAGAAGATGTACATACTACAAAATATTTGTCTGGATCTACAATCGGTAGCATTGGTGCATGTGTCAGCAACTACTTGAGCTTCTCAAATCTAGCCTCACACTCTTCAGTCCATTTAAAATTCTTACCTTTCCTCTGGAATGATGTGATAGGATAAGTAATCTGTGAGAAGTTCCTGATGAACCTCCTATAATAGCTTGCTATAACAATGAAATATCTCACCTAATCCACACTCTTAGGAGACACCCACTCCATTATGGCCCTTATCTTCTCTGGATCTACTGCAATGCCCTCCTTGGAGACATCATGTCCCAAGAAGTGTACCTCAGTCTGAAAGAAACTAGATTTGTTGAACTCTTCATACAAATGATTCTCTCTCAACAACCTCAACACTGCTGCTAAGTGCTCGACATGCGCTTCCTCATTTCTAGAATATATTAGTATATCATCAATGAAAATAATCACAAACTTATCCAAATATGGATGCAACACACTATTCATCAAACACGTCAATGTGGGTGGAGCATTAGTTAAGCCAAATGGAACAACAACAAACTCATAATGCCCATACTTGGTCCTAAACATAGTGTTGTATATATCCTCGTCTTTGATTCGTACGTGATGGTATCTGGTTCTCAAGTCAATCTTCGAGAACACTGTTGCTCCCTTCAAGTGATTCAACAAGTCATAAATCCTCAGAAAAGGGTATCAATTCTTGATAGTCACTTTGCCCAATTTCTTGTAATTAATGCATAATCTAAGGGCACCATATTTCTTCCTCACAAACAAGACCAATGCACCCCAAGGTGATACACTTGGCCTAACATATCCTTTTTTCAACATTTACCTCAGTTGCAATTTTAACTCAACCAAGTCCGGTGTGCTCATCATGTAAGGTGCTTTAGATGTTGGAGCTGCCCCTGGCACTAACTCAATAGAGAAGTCTACCTCCCTATGAGGTAGAAAATTTACGATGTCCTTAGGAAATACATCCCTGAAATGATGTAAAACCGGGTACTTGTTCAACACATCTGTATCCTCGACCTCCTTACCCTTATCACTATAAATATGTACTACAATTAGCTTCCGCCCTTTCATGTGGCTATGCTTTTCTTGCATAGATGTCACTATCCTAACTGATGTAGCTTTCTTATTACCTTGCAAGACTCTTGGTTCCTCATTGTCATCAACACACTCAATGGCTTTGTCATAACAGTAAACCTTGGCTCTATTAAGATACAACCAATCCATGCCTAACAACATACTGTATAAACCCAATGTTAAAACTTTCAAATGTGTTGCGGTAGGCATACCATTTAAGTCAAATACACAATCTCTTACCTAATGATGAACTCACTTCTTTGTACCTATAGCTAACTGCACTAATGAAGAATTTGCATGAAATTCATTACCCAAACCACACTTATCCACCAAGTCAGGAGTAACATAGCTATACTTAGATCCAAGGTCAATCAAAATAGAGATAACTTGATCACAAAGCTTACCGTCCATCTCAATGATAGATGCTTGATGTTCTTCCTGCCTATTTTCCACAACCGCATTGATACAAGGAATAGTTTGGCCTACAACTCCAACAGTCTATGCCTCATGTGCACTGTATATATGAGGTCTACCACCTTGATTCTGCAAACAATCCCTCCTGTGATGATCTTTGCCATAAGTCCAACACTCTATAGGCTTCCAGCCTCCATCCTTGTTCTTCTCCTCAACTCAATGTCCCTGTCCTCTATTTGATGCATTGAACCTATTAGGTGGTGCAACATTCTCCTTGTTATTTGTACCATGTTGGCCTTGTTTGCTTTTTATCCCATTTTCCTTTGTTATTTACGTCATCTCTCCAATTTGGACTAGTCTCAGTTTTGCACTTCGATTGTTCATAACAATGTTTTGGCTTTGGAATGGCCTTCTCCAATGATCTAGGCTCATCAAATTCAATCTTGTCTTTGAATGCAACCGGTAATCCACTAATGAATCTATGAATCTTAGTCTTCTCGTCCTTGTGGCAAGGCACATACCTCAACAGTTCAACGAACTTACTATTGTAGTCATCATATGTCATGGATCCCATCTTTAGTTCATAGAATTCTTTTTCCCTGTCATCGAATTATGTCTCCGATAGATACTTCTTCTTTAATAGCCACTTAAATTCACTCCAAGTCCGATCATCCACATCTATATCTCTGACATTATTCACATCTTCCCACAAGAAGTCTGCTTTACCTTTAAGACTAAAAGTAGCCACTCTAGCTTTCATGTTCTCTGAGTAGTCATGCAACTTGAAGAATTTCTTCATACCAAGAAACCATGCCTCTGCATCCTGTGATCTCTTTATATCTCCATCAGAAGTAGGTGGCTTTTCCTTCTTAAAATCATCTGGGAAGCATACTTTATCATTCCTCCTGTAAGGATGATAACGATGACGATCATAGTTCCTATGTTAACCAAAACTAGAATCATACCTGTGTTAATCCCTTCTCCTCTCTAAGTGTCCAACAATATTCCATGTCTAATTTTACCATATCTATTTGATCAATGACCACCATGTGATCTACTACCATATCCCCCATTGGCTTTATCCTCCTACTCATGACTGATCCCTAGTGGCCCTTATTGCTGCAAATCTGATAAGCTCTGAAGTATTAATGCATTCAATTCTGCTAACTTTTCCTCTCACTGTATGATTTTTTTCATTATTTGCCTTACAATTCCTTATCTCTAGCTTTAGGCTTCTCAGTGTCACTACCAAGTCGGAAGAGTTCCCAACACCATACTTCTCTTCAGATTCATAGGGAGAATCTTCGTAGTCAACCATATTGCTAGCCATTTGATATTTCTTCCTGAAGACATAATATGTCAGATGAATCGAATCACAGTAAATAAACGTACCTTAGCATAGCTTAGGGAGTATACCTTGTTTGCAAGATCACTAATCAGTGTGATACATGTATAACATAATCATCTGAACGTATAGAGATACACAAATAAATGTAACACATAAACATCAATCTAACTAGGATCCAGCTATCAATGCAAGGCCATATCAACAATGCATGCTATGACCTCATGCATGAAAACAACCATTACTCCATAGTACTAATTTCCACATGCAATCAAAAATATACATAAGCAATGCCAAATCAACTACACCTGCGCATAAACACATGTAGTTGAACATAAGCAATCAAAATCCATACACAGTTAGTCACATACTTATGTTAATGCATTTCATGAAATCAATATCAGATTCTCCATGATAACCATACTACAACCCTAATCAATCATCAAGCAAATGTAACAAGTATATAAGTGTAAGAGACATATATGCAACTGAAATGCATGCATGACCAACATATAGCCCATCTAGTCTAAGGGGTGAACCATGATCTGATACCACTTTGTAACACCCTCCTCCCACATCTACCCAAGCAATCAGCTAACTGGGGTAAACATGTGATGAGAGGCCACTGTGATATGATTTCACCTCCTAAGTCACATTAAGGAAGTGGAATCGATAGAAACACACCATACAAACATCCAACATCATCAAAAAAACCCTTAGAGGGCAAGTCATCCACTCAGGAACCCTACCCTGGGTCCCACTATGGTTTTAGGTCTCTTGGGCGATATTTTCTCTCATACTATCAACAAGGAAGCAAACATAAACCTAAATTCACTCTCACAAGCCTACCTGCTAGTGACTATGGACCAAAATTGTCAGTGTTGTGCCAACGACCCAAGGGTTCAAGCTTTCTTTTTAGGCTCAGAGCCTAGGACACTACCCAAAATTGATCCATCTCTTCAAATCAGTAAAGTAACAGGGAAATGAAAGTACTAAATAAAATACTTGTTCAAGACCTTGACTGGATCCCCACTAGCCATGAAAGACATTTCGTCAAACATATCATCAACATGTAATCTACAAGTGTAAATTACAGAGTTAAGTGTAGGGATCACATACTTATCTGAGAATCACTATGAACCATTGTTCCCCCATGCCAATTTCTGCATTATCATCCATTATGTATAGACACATTATCCATTCACATACAAGTAAAAACATGCTGAGGGCCATACATAATTGTTGCCATAAAATATACATATAACTAGCATGACAGGAACATAAATACAATAAACATGACAAACATCAAATCCATAAATACATAAATACCTTTATACATTAAAATCAAGGGAATTGATTTCTCATTAATGACTGCAATGAACCAACCAGAGATGGGACTACCACGTTCCACCCGAACATAGAATGGTTGAGCCAAGTATCTCTTTAGCCATTCACCCCGATGCCATATTCCAAGCATGAATGTGGGATCTCATAAAACACATCAATCAAAACTCATTCAGGGCTTACAACGACCATCCCCCTCAACCCATCAAATGGTGATTCCACCTCATGGTTGGACATCACCAAAACCATCATCAGATTAGTCTCCATCCAAGCCTTCCAGGGCTTCTAGGGCTTTGAGATAATTTTTCAAACCAAGGCTTTTCAAACTAGTAACTCAACCCACAATTTATATAGGGCTTCCAAAGCATTTTTCCAACCAAGGCTTTTAGGACTAGTAACTCAACCCACCAAGGGTTTCTACGACTAATAACGAAACCCAAACTAAGGAAACATGCAAACCAACCAAAACAAAATAATGAAAGTAAACCCACAATCACAATGGATATATAGGAAATGGAAAGCCTAGGAAATCCACTGTTGATCCAAGAAATCTTCCATGCTAATTACAAATCACAACCAGGAAAGTGCATGCATATGCCATGCATGTCAAAACTAGTGAAGAAATTAGACATGCAACTTGGTACCTACAAGTAAATTTGATGTAGCTGTTAATGCCGATGCCTTCTTTCTTTAAGAATCCAAATATGACACACCCTCCAAGAGTCTCCAAGAAATACCAAAGTATCCAAAAGTATGAGAGAGAGAGAGAGAGAGAGAATAATGAGAGAGCTCCAACATCGAAGTAACAAAAGGTTACCAACTGATCCTCATAAGCCTTTTTATGAATGAGGCCTCTATTTTCTTCATTTTCCATTATTTTCCTTCATTTTACTCCTCACATGAAACATGTGACCTATCACCTCCCTTTTCTCCTAATTCCCATTATTTTCGTAAATAAATGTGCCAAAAAATCATTTTAATGACTTAGCCATTACCTTTTCCACTTTCCTTAGACATAAACAACCAAATAACACCCCCTAGGATTTCTTACTCAACATTCAGCTTGGAATAAGTGTCCCATTTATCCGTGGTTATTGTTTCTAACTTTATTACATGGAATTTTCACCAGCATTGTTACAGAATGTATCTCTCATTGGTGACCCAATAGACCAAGTCATAAATTTTCCTTTGATGAAGGCGACGCTCATCCCTTTATCTTCCAATGTGGATATAGATACCAAAGTATTCATTAATCCCAGCACATACATAACATCATGCAACAAAACTAATTCCCTAGAATTCAAATGAAATTTGATGGACCAAAAACCTTTCACGGGATGAGTGGAGTTGTTTCCAAGAATAATATTCAGCTTAGTCTTCCTCTCTCCTAGATTAGAGAGAGCTTTCTTATATCCAGAGAAATGATGAGTGGCCGCACTATCAACCAACCAACTATTCCACGAATTTGGAGGAGAAAAACTAGTAAGGGAAGAAATATGAATGTATTCATATTTACCTACACATTACTTTAATACCTGGGAAATATCGACTTCTTTTGAGTATGATCATCTTCTTCCTCTCTCATATTTTCGATCACAATTATTTCTTTGATCATATTCCTTCTTTTATTATTGTAAATTGTTTTGTTGCTTCTTGTGTTGTAACGTGGTCCTTTTCTCTTCTTGGGACAATCTCAAGCATAATGACCCTTCTTGTGACAATTATAGCATTCAATATGAGATGATGATGTAGAATTATTTCCTTTTGAATTTTGAGAAGGAGGCTTCCTAGATGGTCCTCCTTAATATTTTTTTTTTTCCATGAGTGATATATGTAGTGGGCTCTCCTCCCTCTTCATGCTTTTGAATTATTCATCTTGATACCATCCTTGATTCTTATTGGCTAAGCTTTCCAAAAATTTCATAAAATGACAAGAGGACACTACTGTTGCTTATCATAGTAATGAAGGTTTCCAACATAGGAGGGAGACCACTTAGAGTCACAATCACTAATTCCATGTCAGGTACATCTTCCACAACTCTTTGCAATTGATCTCTAATATGAGATATCTTCATGATATAGGATTGTACAACTCCTCCTTTGTTCATCTTGGTTTCTTTAAGTTGATATTTCAAAGTGATGAGCTCATTTAAATTGTTGATTTCATACATGCTACCTATATTATCCTACATATCTTTTGACTTCCTTAAATTCCCAACATATGCAAGTAGATGATCTTGTAAACCATCAACTATAATTTACTTTTGGACTCACCTTTCTTGTACCTAATTTTTAGGGAAGCGGAACCATTTTCGGGAGGCTCGAATATTCTTCCTTGAATTTACTCCAATGCATCATTGTTGTCAGCTATGATCTCCAAGCTGACTTCCCATGTAGAAAATTTTGATGAGTCACCCAACTTTTCATGCTCCTTGAAGGTAGAGTATGACATCTTGACTTTGACTAGATAAGCTCCTTCAACTTTCCAAGGAATATGGCTTCAATTCTTGTCTCCTTTTGGGCTTGTCCTTCGTCTTAGCATTGATACCATGTTAATTTTTTAGATTGTTATATGGTGCTTCAATCAACTCATCCCAATTCAATTTTTCATTAGTAATACATCCAATTATTAACAATGTTTCCAATCACAAATAGTAACTGAAGATAGCACAATATATGCAATGATAAATGAGACAATAGAACAACCACAAGAGACACCATATTTGTCAAAGACCAGGGAAAATCCCCACTAAGGGGAAAACCCTTTCATATATTCTTCTTATTATATTGTCATAAAACGTTTTAGCAGAGAGTACAATGAGCCCAATACATAATCATCTAGTAGATATTTACCCTATACAAATCAGAATCAAATTTTCAGAATTATTGTATAATAGAGAGAAAGTGTAACAACCCATAAATTAAACAAGCATTAAATCTAACAATTCATATGATTAATAATCAAAACAACCCCATTCAACTAATTAACATAGATTTTTTTTGAGAAATAGGAGCAAAGACAACTTACCTGTAGCGATGATATTACTTACTTGTAATTTCAAGTTGAAAGTTATTTGAATTTCGCTAACCGCAACAAAGTTTTGGGGACAACTCTCCACCCAACCGTAGGTTTAGTTGCACAAAATATTTCTACAACCGGCCACCCCTGAGTCCTCAATCAACGTACTACTGCTAGGGAATCCTTTGTCTCACAACACTTTTCTCCCAAGAGAATGGATGATGGAATGATGGAATGGTCTCTCATCTTCCTCACCGTCTATTAGATGGAGCAAACATTGGAAGGGGAACTGCATGCACACCCTCCGTGTGTCAACATACAACTATTATTTTTTTATTTTAAGTTTAACTTAATTTAGTAATTCTCTTAATATAATTCTTTCTTATTTTATTCCTTTTTACTTTTTGATAACTTTACTTATTTTACTATTTTTACAGTTTATTTTTTTAATTTATTTGAATCTAGTATTTTATTATTATTTATATTTTTTCATTATATTTTTACTATTTTATATTTTCTTCTTTTTATTATTTATTTACTATATTATTTTCTTTATATTTATCATTTATCTTTTATTTTTATATTATATTATATTATTTATTTTTTCTTATTTTATTTATTAGGGGCATTACAGAAACTTTCATCTCCATCCGTATGTGTTTGATTGCAGTCAACTGTCAAATCGTAGATCAGAATCTTGGTCGCCCTCATCAAGATATTCCATGAGCAAATGTACTTCTTAGTCTGTACTTGAGACACTGTATGCTAGTGGTTGTGACTTTTCCATTGGCTCCCTAGGGAACGAAAAATGAGTGACTCAGGATGAATTTACCCAAACCTATCTCTAACCCTAGGTTCACCCTTCAGGCAGATATGCAAGTGGCTATGCCTTCCCAGTCACACTCTGGAACACTATGCGCGAGCGAATAGGGACTAAACTTCCAAGAACTGCCTCAAAACACTAGTCATTCCATTTAGGCTATTATACAAGGGCCTAGGCCTTCCCAATAACACTTTGAAACACTGTGTGTGAGTGACCGCAATCGAATCTATCCAATGGTGTGTGTGTGACCAAAAAAGAGAAACCTTAGACATGTGTGAGCCTCAAACTTTTAATTACGGACCCTTGCGTGAACTTTCCTTCGTCAGATTTGTGTGAGCCAAAACGTAAAAGAGGAGAATAGAATGCTTGATGATGATGATAAAATGAGCTCAAGGAATATCTTATTTATAGGCTTCCATTAGGTTCCACTTGATTTTAAGGCCAACCTGTCCAATTGTACATGTGTGTGAGGCCGACCTGATCCAATGTTCATGACAAGATTCATATATTCAAAAACCAACTCCTGCTTGTCCAAGTGAGGTTATCTTTAGGTCAATTTTGGTCCTCTTGAAAAGAGAAATTCAATGAAATAATCATCTCTGCCATTTGAGCTATGAAATGTGTAATTTAACTCTAGCTGCATAAATTAACACTTCTCAACAAATTTTCAACTATTCTCAGATTGGGCTAGCTATATCCAAATAAATGCACCACATCTACTCAGCGTGGAGAAAAAATAGTCTGATGATGAGGACAATGTTTGAATGACATCACAATGTTTTCTAAACAATATCATTTAGAAAAGGATTGAATTTTTAAAGCATAACGTTTTTTTATCAGAGAAAATATTGCAGATTTTGTGATTTAAGATAATGAAACAAACTTTTCTTATTTTCATTAGTATTTATATAACCTCTTATGTTGTATTAAGGGTCCATAACGAGATGAATCTTAAGACTTGTATTTTTCAATCTATTTTTGAAGTCAAAGCTTTCTTAAGACTAAAACTCAGAGTTGAATGCATGTTGAGTTATGAGATTGATCTATGTTCATCACTTTAACTTCTGAATGGACGTAAATTGCTCTCATTTTTTAGATAGGTTGTTTCCAATTTATTTATTTCTGGAATTACATGCAAATATATTTTTGAAACAAGACTCGTATTTGTCAATCAATTTTTGAAGTGAGAGATTTTTTAATACCAAAACTTAGAGTTGAATGTGTATTGAGCTATGACATTGATTTCTTGTCATCACTTTAATTTCTCAATGGATGTATCTAGTATTCAATTCTAAACTTTATTCATGTTTATCTCCAGCTAATTATTAGGATATTTTGTTAACCACTTCTTAGGATATATTACAGTTTAGTTTCTCTGTCAAAGCAAATTTTTATCTATTCTATGATTTCATATTTATTTTATGGAGAAGAATGATATTCAAATAATAATGCACCTAGCTATTCCCATTTTCAACATAAGTTCATTTCACGTAATTATTTTTGACATTGCATGCAAATATATTTATGAAA